>CABEGB010000959.1:0-156004 GCA_901521435.1 Crematogaster levior | reverse complement strand
TTAATGGTAATGATTAACACTTTGGAAACAATAATCAACAATACGTTTTATTTATTCCTTTTAGGATAATAATATTCCTGTAAAAGATTTCTTGTGGTTGTATATAATCACCTTTTCATATATGTCATTACACAGAATAAATCTGCTATATTAAAGTCTGAAGAATACTTAAATCGAATATTACCACAAAGAAAGTTTCTGCAGCTCAAAGTGGCTAACAAATTCACCTGTTCATGAGTATTCGAATGCACTTTTACCTTTTATGTTCAAAATATTATACAAATCATTTGTTATCTCCGGTATCATTCACAAAGATACGTTCGATCCTAAGCAGATACAGTAACGATTGAGATAATACCTCAGAAATATTCTTCAATACATTTTAAAGAATCTTTATACTCTACAGTAACAAATGTGGCGTTATATGAACGCAAGATCACAATAATGAGATATTTTTAGAATCAATCGGAAAACTTTTATAATGCAGGATTGCAGCCACAAATTGCAGTAAATTTCTATCCGGCAGTAGAATTTCCTGTGAGTCGCGGTACCGATTTCTCCTCTTGTAAGGTATGCATATTTTATGTTTATGCACAAATGAACAAAATAACAGAATAGCGGAATTTTTATGGATTTTGAAACACTTTCATGAATTATGGCAGCCATAAAATATATGTTTAATAAAATACATAATGTTGAATTACATTTCTGTATTTTTTCAAGCGGTGTCGATAAGGAATTTTGTTTTTTGTTACTTTGTGTTAGAACCCTTCTTGCTTTTGAAAAATTTTGAACAAATACCTATATTTTATTTTAAGTACAGAAAGTATACAAAGCTATCGAAAATAGACTTAGTATTTCGTGTGGAAAGTTAAAAACTATGTGAAATCGTAAAATAATAGTTTTTGTTTTGTGTTGCATTCATCAAACGATATGGAAAAGCTCTTGCATTGCTTGAAAAGTTGAAAACCTATGCGGTGCTGTGCAGTCATTAGACAATTTATTTCATTTACTTATATTATTAATAATCTTTTAATAAATAATGAGTGACTAAAAAGCTTGTTAAAATGTTACAATTGGCATTACGATTTTGATGATATAAATGAAGATCAAATCATTGAAAAGAAGTCTCCTTTTTGACAATTTTTCCAACATAATGTCCTATGGTTTTTATTCCAACACATAGAATAAATATACTTATATACTGTCTCATATTCTTAAGAGTGAAAGAAAAGTTAAAATATTAAAATCAGTAAATTTCACAATTAGTAAATTTTATAAATTAAATCAATCAATTTCAATGATAAATAAACAATGATAAATAATTTGTTTATGGGTGTTTTACATAATGATACATAATTTTATTGATGTTTGTAGATGGGATCATTCCGAAAATTTCTACGTATTTCGATTTCGTAATGAAAAAGTAACTGACAAAAGAGAAATGATTATCAATATTGATGTAGGTGATGTGGAATTTATATATTTAACGGGCCACGTCATTAATGACAAAAATTTATTTCCGGCTACGGGATATCTTTTCTTTCTCTGGCAGATGATAGCATCTTTAAAAAAACAAGATTACGTCAATGTACCAATTGTATTTGAGGACGTCAATTTTATTCGTGCTACAGTGTTATCGCAACAAAATGAGATCGAATTAACTCTTTCGATCCAAGAAGGTAATATTACGCAAACAATTAATTTTCCCATTAAGTATAACATAAAAATATTTATTTTTATAACGTCAAATAATACCTTCCATTGGAATTGTAATTTATTTTTATGTTATACTTAAAGTGTAAATTATATACGGCCAGAATAGCTAAAATAAGTACACAAATCGTTTTTCTTATTTTCTTTTACAGAATAAAGTTCTTTAGTCTTTTATAAGACACTCAGTTACATATCGATATATTTTTGTTATTCACTTGATTTTTTATAACATATTATGTTTAAAAAATTTATATTACTATCTAGGTAGCAACAGATTCGAAATAATCGAACGAGATACTACTGTTGTTACTGGAATAGTACGAATTCCAACCAATATTGAAAATGAAAAAATATCTGCTGATCTTACTGAATATGTCGATGATGAAGAAGAAATGAGTACAAACGACATCTATAAGGAATTAAGACTTCGTGGTTATCAATACACCGGTGCATTTCGTGGATTAAAAAGCACGTCGGTTACGGGATCAAACGGTCATATCACATGGATATCTAATTGGATAACATTTATGGATAATATGTTACAAATGCTGATTTTAGGAAAAAATACGAGAAGTCTTTTGGTTCCAACAAGAATTCAGAAACTGATAATTGATCCGAAATATCATATACAGCTAATTCAAGATGACCCAATTGAAAACAGAAGTATGTAAAAACTGTGATACAATAGGGTCTATTGCTTAACAAATCAATTTCATTTTCACGATTTGCAGAATTTCCTGTTCGTTATTACAAATGTTTGGACGTTATAATATCTGGAGGAATAGAAATTTGTGGCCCTGTGGCTGCACCTATATCTCACCGACAAAAAACAGTTAACACTGTTCTTGAAGAATATAAATTTATTGCTCATCGTGATTTAGAAACTATGTCGTTACAAGATGCAATAAGAATGGCAGTGCACCTTGCACTCGAATGCTACAATATGACGAATGTCAAAATTATCGAATTTGTCGATGATAGTGACGAAGTGATACCAGAAGATTTAAATTCTCCACTTGTTAGTGAAATCTTAAATAATTTACCGCAGATTCGACATCACACCAGACTTGTGACGGCCCACGACAAGTTCCCAAATATCTCTTTGTTGCCCAACGACGTCTCTACAACGGACATTACTAAGTTGTCAAAAGACGAGAATTGTTTGATGGTCTTTGGTTTCGATGTTTTGACAAAAAATAACAAGAAATTATATAAACAGTTGCTGTCTCTGCTAATGCCACAGGGTTTTCTTCTGACTCTGGAAAATTCCAGTGCAGTCTACGATTATTCATGCCCGAATGCATATGAATTGGATGTCATACTGGAGAAACGAACAAATGACAAGACGCTTTTACTATTAAGAAAAAGGCAAAATATTACGAGAAACCAACAAATTGTACATGTAAACAATTACGAGTTTACGTGGATAGATGAACTGAAATCAATCATAAGTTTACAAAACGAGACTAGTACAGAAACGAGGATCATACTTGTCGCGGAAGGAGATTTCGAATGCGGCTTATTGGGTCTTATTAATTGTTTCTAAGTGCGAAAAGAACCAGGAGGCGAAATACTTCGAAGCGTATTTATTCAAGATGACAAAGAGCCTGGTTTTTCTTTGAAAGAACCATCGTACATGAGACAGCTACAGTTGGACCTACCTGTCAACGTTGTACGTTCCGGTAACATTTGGGGATCTTACAGACATTTCTCATTACCTTCTTTGGAACCGAAATACGTACAGAATGCTTACGTTACACAGATGGTGCGTCAACAAGTTTTGTTGTATTAATTTAATTGTAAATATAATAATTATTTGAAATTATTTTAAACAGGTACAAGGAGATCTAAGTACTCTCTGCTGGGCAGAAAGCAGAATATCTTGCATTCAGCATGAAAACCTCGTTAGTGTAATTTATGCGCCTCTCAATTTTAGAGATATAATGTTGGCTACTGGTAAACTAAATGCCAAATTTTTTTCCGAACGTGGTAACGATTGTTTAATTGGCTTGGAATTTGCTGGTTTCGATAAGCATAGACAGAGAGTAATGGGATTATGTTCACATGGGTAAAATATAAAATATTGCAATACACATATCTAATAAAGAAAATGGAACTTAAATTTTTACAAATCGTAGTAGCTCGATTCTATTTTATATTAATATTATTCATTAATAATACATTATAATAATAATATTATTTATTAATAATGCATTATAATATTAATATTATTTATTAATAATACATTCATGTTTATTTTAATTTAACTTTCATTGATTTCAATTTAACATCAAATCAGAAATACTTGTAACCTAATCAAACACATACATAATAATAATCAATAAAAAACAAGATTAAAATATATAATTATTAAATATATAATCAATAAGAAATTAAAAACTATATACATTTGAAATTTATATAAATAAAGTTATATACATATTTTATACACAGTTATACAAAATTATTTTGAAGTAACGTTTAAATGATAACACCAAAATTCCTAAATTTTTATGTATAGAGGAATAGCGAACATTCTCGTGGCTGACAAATATCTCAGTTGGATTATACCTGACAAGTGGACAATGGAAGATGCAGCGACAGTTCCGTGTGTGTACAGCACGTGCTACTATGCTTTGTATATAAAGGGAAAAATGAAGAAAGGAGACAAAGTGTTGATCCATTCTGGTACTGGAGGCATTGGTCAAGCTGCGATCTATCTTGCGCTTCACGAAGGTTGCGAAGTATTTACGACAGTTGGAACTGTCGAAAAGCGACAATTTATTAGAGAAACATTTCCTTCTATACCCGAAGATCACATCGGAAACTCTCGAGATACAAGCTTTAAACAAATGATTATGAAACTTACGGGAAGTCGTGGAGTGGATATCGTATTGAATTCCTTAGCCGAAGAAAAGTTGCAAGCATCTGTTCGCTGCTTAGCGAATAATGGCCGTTTTTTGGAAATCGGAAAATTCGATATGATTTCCAATAATTCTTTAGATTTATCTTATATCTTTTCCAAAGGTATCAGTTTTTATGGTATTCTTTTAGATAAATTATTTGATTCAAGCATAGAACAAAAGTCAATATTGTGGAGAAAAATAACCAAAGGTTTAGAAAATGACGTTATTAAACCGCTGTGTAGAAAAGTCTTTGAAAAAAATGAAATAGAAGCTGCTTTTAGGTACATGGCCGCTGGAAAACATATTGGCAAGGTAAAATAATTCCTTATTATACAGAAATAATCAATTATATTATCAATTATATTATCAATTATATTATTAAATCACATAGAAACATTTTGTTTTGTTTAACTAATACTGTAAAGATTGTAATAAGTGTTATTTTGTTACATTAAATTTGACTTTAAGTAACGTTCTTTGCTTATATTAATGCGTAACATTAATTAAACATTTTTTGTTATTTTAAAAAGTAGCATAGTTTTGCTCGTTTTTGTCTTAAGTATTACAAATAATTGTTATTCTAAGTATTATAAATAAA
The DNA here is from genome assembly GCA_901521435.1 of Crematogaster levior. Lineage (NCBI taxonomy): Eukaryota > Metazoa > Arthropoda > Insecta > Hymenoptera > Formicidae > Crematogaster > Crematogaster levior. The sequence continues at coordinate 150,784 of CABEGB010000959.1, read as the reverse complement.
ATGTTATTCTTTGCAATAAAATTAAACATAAAATGCAATATTAAAATCAATAATATAATTGATTGAAAAGAGGTACATAACAATATAAATAAGACAAGAAAGGTAAAATTTATATTTTATTAGATTTCGCTTTATAGTAATAATTATATTTTAATTTATTGTTTGTAGATAATTATAAAAGTTCGGGATGAAAATGAACCTTTGGATGCTCCGCTACTCGCTCATCCTCAATATTACTGTCAGGAACATAAATGTTACGTTATTTTGGGTGGACTAGGTGGTTTCGGTTTAGAACTAGCAGACTGGTTGACTCTCCGAGGTGCAAAAAATCTAATTTTGACATCTCGAACTGGAATTAGAACAGGTTATCAGCAATCGAGAGTAAGGTTGTGGCGATCTTATGGCGTGGATGTCCAGATCGTTAAAGTCGATGATACTATGAAACATGAAGACTGTGAATCTGTATTAAAACTTGCTGAAAAAAAAGCACCAGTGGACGCTATATTTAATCTTGCCGTTGTGTTAAAAGATTGTGTATTCCAGAACCAATCACCACAAACATTCGAAGATTCATTCAAATCAAAAGCATGGCTAACAAAGAAAATGGACGAATTGTCGAGAAAAATCTGTTCACAACTTCGACATTTTGTCGTTTTTTCCTCTATTTCATGTGGAAGAGGAAACGCGGGCCAGACAAATTATGGGATGGCTAATTCCGTAATGGAGAGAATTTGCGAAAACAGGATGAAAGAAGGATTACATGGTTTAGCTATACAATGGGGTGCTATTGGTGACGTTGGACTAGTTGCAGATATGCAAGAAGACAACAAAGAGCTTGTTATTGGAGGCACATTGCAACAACAAATATTCTCTTGCTTGGACACATTAAATGTATTCTTATTACAAGACCGACCTGTCGTAAGCAGTATGGTTGTTGCTGAAAAAGCAAAAATTGGCGGATCAATGAATATTTTTGAAACTGTTGCTCATATCCTGGGTAAGCAAATTTATACAATGCTAAGCAATGGAAATTAAATATAATGCTATGAAAAAGAGTAAATCGAACGATTCCCCGTTTATGTCCTTTACATTATTTCAATGTTTCTTTAGCATTTCGCAATATTCGAAAACTTTTTAAAAATTTTCAAAATTCTGGAAAATGTATTTTGTGCTATTTACAATAAATAATTAAGAATGTTCTCCATGACTGTATTAAAATAATTGAATATATGAACACATAAAGTATGTGACACTTTGAGTGTAATTAGAATTCTTATTGCTATGTGAGTTTAAAAACTTAAATAGAGAGACATAAACTTTATTTAAATATATAATTCTTAATTAAAAAATAGGATTGAAGAACATAAACACAGTACCACCAAACGTTCCACTGGCCGAAATGGGTATGGATTCGATGATGGCAGTTGAAATTAAACAAACGTTGGAAAGAGAATTTGATACCTTTTTAACAGCACAAGAAATCAGAGCCTTAAATTTTGCTAAACTCAACCAAATGACAATAACAACTAAACAAGAAAAAATACATGACACAAATAAAATTGATACAAGTAATTCGGAAAGTTTGGATATGCTGATTCGAATAATTAAGGATTCAGACTTGTCTCCAGATATTCTTGTAGAACTTGATACAAAGAAGGAGGTTGATCGAAGGGATATATTTCTAATACCAGGAATCGATGGATGTTCTGGTGTATATAAATTTATAGCATCGAGAATTAAATCTCCAGCAACGTGTTTGCAACATGGTGTACTTAATATTCCCGACGAAAGTCATTCAGTGATGAAGTCAGCTGTTTATTTACTGCCTGTAAGAAGTTTTGAATTCTTTGAACCTCTTATTTTGATTATTTTTTTGTAATCTATATACATAAGTAAATAATTTATAATTTATATACATAAAGTAATATTTAATAGTTACAAATCTTTCATATTACTACCTTTCATATCATACATTTACATTTATTTAGCATATGTTGAAGAAAATGAAAGATCGAAAGGAATTTTTAATAGTGGGTTATTCATTTGGAGCCCTAATTGCCATCGAATTAGCAAGATTATTAGAAGCTAATAATTTCTCAGGACGGTTAATATTAATAGATGGAGCTCCTGACCAAATAAAATTGTCGGTTAGTCGATACATAGTTTTTTCTTCACAAGAAGAGTTACAAAATATAATATTACTTAGAATATTGAAAACATATACCACAGTTAACGAAGAAATGGTTAGTATAAAAAATTTTTTTTGATATTTTACTGTAAGAACTATTTAATATAAATTAAATTTTTGTAAATTTTAATATTTCTTAAAAATATGAATTTTAAACTTTAAAATATAAAACAAAATGTTTATTTTATTTTGTGCGTGCCCGTACGTGCGCGCGCGCGTGTGTGTGTGTGGTTGTTATAAAAATCTTATAAAAATAAACAATGTTCTCTAAATACAACAACTAAAAGGCTAATAACTGAATAATATCTTTGATGAATATGCCAAATTAATAATTCGTTTGTTATCACTATTAGAATATTATTTATCATTTAAAGATACACGATAAAGTAAATGATAAATAGTATTAATAATAATAATAGTATTAAATTTTTAATGCTAAGAAACACAATAAATGAGTATTATTAATTATAGATAAGTTTAAGGATTTTAACATAAATTTTAAAATAAACAAGAATAACAAGATAAATTTTTCAAGAATCCAATGATTTGAATTTTTGTATGAAATAAAGATATTTTTAATTTATCATATTTTTTATTACAAAGTGCAAATATTGTTATTTACAGTTTTTGTTAGAGCTGAATAAATGTAACACATGGGATGAGAAATTAAAAATATTTTATGTGTACTTTCCGAAAGAGTTAAAAGTGACCATCGAAAATCAAAAACTTATATGTTTGACAATTTATAATCATATAATTGCTATACAGGATTATGATATATCTTCATTACCCCGACTTAAAACACCCATAACATTGCTAAAACCCACATTTCCGATTATTTCTTTTACTGAAGAAGATTATGGTCTGCATAAGGTAGATACAATTTCAATAAAAGTCTTTGATATAAGAGTTTTTTAAAGTCTTTTTAAAGTAAATTTATAACAAAAAACTTTCTTTCAGGTTACCGATGGCAAAATAGAAATTCATTACGTGGAAGGTACTCATACCACAATGATGAACAACGATAAAATTATATCAACTATTAATGAAGAATGAGCAGAAGATAATAATATAATACGTGTATACGTGTGTGTGAATAGAGAAGAACCGTGTATAGAGAAAAAAATATAGTCAACAATCACGTATAAAGAAAGAAATATAATAAGAGTGATAAAAGAGGGTAAAAACGTTAGAGAATGAAAGAAGAAAGAAAGGGGGAGGAAGAGAGAGAAGTTTTATTATATATATTATATACAAGATAAAAAGTATTTAGAACTGCTATTTAAAACTCTTTGAAAATACGCATTATAACAAAAAACGCATATGGAGTAGTAATTTTGATGTGCGATCCATTGAGAGCTCCAGTTATATTAGAAAAATCCCTTATTTTTGAAAATTCCTCAATAGTGCAATTTAGTGCATCACTTTATTGTACTGGAATATCTTTATTTACTTTTTATAAAGATAACTTTTAAAGATAATAATAAGACTTTTAAAGATAATTTATTTTTATGAAATACTGAATAATAAAGTAAAATAAATCACACATACACAAGATTTATTAATCTTATGTAATTTTATTCAATCAAATCATTCATTCACTTCAACATACTAAAGTGGGACTTGGTTTACATCGAATTCTTCAACTAATCTCTCTATTCCTCACACATTCTTTGTCTATTTTTAATCTTTCAACAAAGGGCTATGAGAAGCACACAAACAGCTATTTTTATAAAAATTTTTGTATAGAGTTAAGTGGTTTTGTATATCATTGGGCCGACAACCGCATCGATAATTGCTTCGTAAGTTGCTTGTGTAACATTCTTTAGGATCCAATAAGCTTCTTAGCAGCGATGTTGAAAAATTCTGGATCAAATTTCTCCATTCTGTTAATCTTACTGATAAAGTATGTCACAATTTATAAAAGGAATTAATTTTATATAAATATAAATATTTACTTCTTTCTACATTAAGAATGACAAATACATCAACATAACTTCAAAAAAATTCATCGGATTTTGACATAAGCCTTCAGCAAAATAATCTTAAAAGTATACATTATTTTTTCAAATAAAAAGGTATTAATATTTTTTTACCTTCTAGACTTGTCTAATCTCTTAATTCCAATCTATGCAGTATAAAAGATTTCTAATAAAATCTTTTCAATGAATGAGACAATTAATAAAAAAAATGAAAATATTTCCAAAATATTGTATTTTCAAATATATTTTCAAAAATATTGTATTAAATATTAAATTAAATTCTAGTTCGAATTTGTAAAACTTTGATATTATGTTTTAATATTTTAATAAACTTCAACCATATAAATAAATCTAGTATTTCTCTTTAAAAAGTTTATCACAGTAGTAAAGTTTAAAAATAAGATTACAGTTAACATTTATTTTATGTACATATATAAAATTACCATATTCATCAAAGTGTACCAGATGTCTTAAAAATATGAATGTCCGAATGTGCTAACAGATATAACAAGTGAAATTATTGTCTTTTTGTGAGAAATAAAAAATGGAAAAGTTTTAAAGAAAGCAGTTTTTAACATTGTAACTCTGCAAATATTTTTCTTTTAATGACTTTTGTGGATTTTAATTATCTGTTTTTACAACATCTACTTTTTTACGATATCTCATATATCCAATTCCAATCGAATAACTTTTATTTGAATTTTTTGTTATATGATGCTATTTCATATATTTGCAGGAAACAATATCATGCTATTCACTTGCAAGCCATATGTAATGCAAAATCCGTGTTCACGCAGATTGCTATGCAGAGCATGTTGGTTCTGTACACAATGCGAGAGTATTCAAAAATTCTACACTTGTTAATTATATTGAAATGTCTAATAAATACTTTCCTTTTGATACTCATATTATAGTAGAGGTGGTATATGCAATTCCACATGTGATGATTCTATTTAGAGATAATGGTCATCTTACAGAACTTAAAAGAAATTATAATTTTTGTTTATCTTCAATTGGGATGGCCATAGAACAAGTTTTTGACTTATTAAAAGTCCGGTTTCGTATTTTATTAGACTGTTTACCTATGTCAGACATAAAAAATACTGTAAATCATATTAGGGTGCTGTGTTCTACATAATATTTGTACTCTAAGAAATGACGAGTTTCAAGTTTTAATACATCCAAAATGCCGTACCTGATGTAATAGGAGCTGGAGTTAAATTAAGCAACATTAAAAGAAGTAGAATTATGCATGAATTAAATATGCAAGCTAGAAATTAATGTTATATGATCAGAAATTAATGACAAATTGTTTAGCATTCATTTAATATCACTCAATATGCTTAATTTATAAGTTTGTATATGACTGTATAGTTTGACTTATTTTTTAATTTTTTTGTCTTGAAATTATAAATCAGTCGTTCTGCTAAGGCTTTAACTTTCTTTTTATTTTACATTTCTATTTCTGCTATATTACATTTATATTATAACACAATTATACTGTATTTCATATATATAATTATTGTTAAGTCTTTTAGTTTAACTGATCGGTGAAGGAAAGAACGATGGTAAGATATACACGATAGGTGTAACTAGTAAGTATATTTCTGCTATTATATCCTAACCGTGTGTTCGTGATGGAGTATCGCACAGGAGAGAGCGAAGAAGCGATCCTGCTCCTTACGCGCGCGCTATCCACTAGTCCCCGGTGGGGGTACATATATGACACCGCGAAATCGGAGCAGTTGGCCGATAACGAGGGATCGGCCTCTTAATAATATTAGCGAGCGCCGGGAGGTGTCATCCGTAGGCGCTAATCTTACTATATAAATATATATATGAAATATACAACAGCTCTTCCCCCTGTAAATTTAAAGCTAGACGCAAACAAGTAATCAAGAACAATAAATTTAATTTTAAATTAATGACAAATAATTTCCGTATCGTTCCGGCGGTTTTCTATTTCGTTGTGGTCGGCCCTCAACGCTCGCATTCCGATTACGCTCGCTAATTGTCTTTGTGCTTAATCTAGGAGTTTGTGGAACCTCGGCTTCACCAGCTTCCCCTTCCTCGGATTCAGCTATCACAAAGTTTTCACGGGAGCATCTCGAACTGTCAGAATCGAGGTTTTGGGGTATATGTTTAATTTGCTCGTTATTTTCCGCAGTAACAAAATCTTTCGTAGTATCTATTGGACCATTGTGATCCATATCACTAAGGTTGCTTGTATGATTTGCAATTTGATTTCCTATCTTTTTCATTTGATTAGTGTGCCGCTTCCAAATTCTACCATCATCTAATTTGATTTCATAATGTAATTTACCTAATCTTGCATTTATATTTCCGAAACGCCATTTAGCATTTTTGTTTAGGTACTCTCTTATCGCAACTCTTTCGCCTCTTTTAAAAGCTTTTACTATTTTATCATTTACTATTTCTCGCTCATTATTTATTTTTGGGAACATTAAGTCCAATCTGCTTCTTATCTTTCTACCATACATCGCTTCTGCGGGCGATTTATTTAACTCCGGATGTGGAGTTAATCTATAATTGAACAAAAATTTTTGCAGATTAGTCTTAATATTGCCATTTGTAACATCTAATTTACGCAGTGTTTGTTTTAAAGTTTGAACAAAACGTTCTGCCAAGCCATTCGTGGCTGGATGATAAGGCGCTGTACGCTTATGATTGATACCATTGTTTTTAAGAAAATCTTGGAATTCTTCTGCTATAAACGTGCGACCATTGTCCGTTACTACCGTTTGCGGTAGACCAAAACTAGCAAAGATCTCTCTACATTTATCTATAGTTTCATGTGTAGACATATTCTTCATAATGTGCACTTCCGGCCATTTAGTGTACGCGTCTACTAAGACTAGTAAAATGTGTCCCATAAATGGACCAGCAAAATCTATATGCACACGCTCAAACGGTAATGATGCCGCTTCCCAATGGTGTTTCACTTTACAATTTGGATTGTTACTAAACATAATGCATGCTTTACAATTTTTGGTTACTTCCTCGATGTCTTTATCAATTCTTGGCCACCAACAAAAATTTCTACTTAATTGCTTCATCTTTACTGTGCCAAAATGACCTGCATGTAATTCTTTTAACACTTTGTTTCTTAAACTTTCAGGAATCACTACTCTTTCTCTTTTAAAAACTATTTCATCTTGTAATGTGAATTCACCATCGTTATGTCCTAACGGAACAAGGCTTTTGCCTTTCATTAACGCTTGCCGAATTTTATTTACAAACAAATCCTTACTTGTGGCATTTTTAATACATTTTACCGTTACCGGCAAAGTTTCTAAATTTTCAATTTGCAGAACATCGATCGAGTCGTAATTATTATTATTCTTTTCCAATATGGGTAATCGAGAAAATCCATCCGCATTTCCATGGTCAATTGAGTTACGGTATTTAATATCAAAGTTAAAGGCTTGCAAGAAAACAGCGTAGTGCTGCATACGTAATGCACTATATGCTGGAAGGCCTTTTTTAGGATTTAAGATTTGAACAAGTGGTTTATTGTCTGTTAATAAAGTGAAACGATTCCCATATAAGAATTGATGAAATTTTTTAATTCCAAATACTATCGCAAACGCTTCCTTGTCTATTTGGGCGTATTTCTTTTGCGTTTCTGTTAGCGAATTTGATGCGTACTGAATTACGCGCTCTGTTCCATTGGGATACATGTGCGATAAGACGGCTCCTACCCCGTACGGGCTAGCATCTACTGCAAGTACCAATGGCAACTTAGGATTAAAAGCGACTAAAACTTTTTCGCTTGCAAATTCTACTTTTACTTTATTAAACGCGGCTTCACATTCTTTGGACCATTTAAAAATTACATTTTTCTTCAACAAATTATTTAGTGGATATAATATATAGCTTAGATTTTTTATAAAGCGTCCATAGTAATTAACTAGGCCAATAAAAGCTCGTAATTGAGTGATGTTGGTTGGTCTAGGCATCTTTTGGACGGCTTCAATTTTCTTTGGTTCCTTTGCAATTCCATTTTTATTTATTAAATAACCACAATATGATATCTCGTCTTTAAGAAAAGCACACTTCTCGATGTTGATACGTATATTATGTTCAGATAAACGTTTCAAAACTGATTCTAGTCTTTCTAAATGTTGTTCTAAATCTTTTCCCGCGATTTTGATGTCATCGAGAAATACTGCCACCCCGGGTATTCCGGAAAGTATGTTTTCCATAGTTCGTTGCCAAATAGCAGGCGCAGATGCTACCCCGTACATTAATCTGTTACATTTAAATAATCCTTTATGTGTACTTAACGTGAGAATCTCTCTATCAGTTTCCTCAACCTGTAGTTGCAGATACGCTTGTTTTAAGTCGATTTTTGAAAATATCGTGCCGCCCGACATAGATGCGAATAATTCTTCTATCGTAGGTAACGGATGCTCATCCACAATTAATGACGGATTAACTGAGACACTAAAGTCGCCACAGATTCTAATTCCCCCGTCTTTTTTCAAAACCGGTACGATTGGCGTTGCCCATCTTGACGTCTCAACTTTTTCTAAAATACCCGCATCTACCATGCGTTCTAACTCTTTTTCTACTTTTTCCAGAATTTTAAATGGTACCGTACGATTTTTTATAAAAATTGGTTTTGCCTCTGGCTTTAATTTTAAATGGGCTTTAAAATTTTCAATATGAGCAAATTCCTCACTTAATACATTATTATATTTTTTTAACAGATTTGTCAATTGCTTTTTACCCGACGCGTCTAACATTTGTATGTCTTCTACCTCCATTAGACTATTTTTAATTTTATCTAATAATTTTAATTGGTTTATCCATTCTCTACCCAACAATGGGTCTCTATCATATTTTACTACGTAAATGTTTAACATCTTATCTTGATTTGCATCTTTTACTTTAACTTTTACAAAACCGAGGGGCACGAAATTTTGCTTACAATACGACCTTAATTTTAAATTCGTTTTATGTAATTTTAATTTCGGAAAATGGTTTTTGAGCCATTTTTCGCTTACCAGCGTAACTGCCGCACCGCAATCTACGTCGAATTTTATCGCTCTATTTTCAATACAGAGGGGCACTGTAAATTTTGTTCTGTGTTCGAGATGCTCCATATCGTCGACATGAAAAACCTCTTCCAGCAAGTGGGCTTGTCCCTTCTTTTTACAGACTTTCTGTAGGTGCCCGAAATCACCGCATTCTCTGCATTTAACGCTCCGAGGAAGGGTACAGTTAGGTGCCAAATGAGCCTGTCCACATCTAAAACAAACAATATCATTTGATTTGGAATGAATACGCTTATTATTGTACTTATTATTCTGTTTGATATTGGAACGGTTTGTCGACGATGTGTCCTTCCTCTGGCCTTGTTGATTTGCCTTGTTTCCTTTACGATCCTCTCGGCCTTTTGTCCTCTTATGTTTGGATCCTTCACCAACAAAGTCAACGGCTGTTTCCAACGGATTTTCTTCCTTCAATTTATTGACTCCTTTTTCCGCCAATTCCATGCCGCAGGCAATTTTTAAAGCTGATTCCCTCGTAAGGTTGGCAGTTTCCAGAAGCCTTGACTGGATCCGTTGATTCTTCAGCCCGTATACAAATTGATTTCTCAGTTCTGTTTGCAGATAATCTCCAAATTTGCAGTGTAGCGATAATTTCTGAAGAGCGGCCATGTACTCCTGTGCACTCTCCTCTGAGCGTTGCATACGCTTTCTATATATATATATCTCTGCGATCTCCAGTGGTTCTGGTGCGTAGAATTCCTTTAGTTTTTCAACTAACTCCTTATACGTCTGCGTATACGGATCGACAGGGTCGAGTCGATCACACAGAATTCCAAAAGCTTCTACGCCCACAAAATGTAATAAATAGGCCGCTCGATCTGCATCTTCCACTATTTGAAACACACGGAACGCCCCTTCCAACCGTTGCAACCATCTCGCTAACGGCTGCCTTTGCGGTTCGAACACGTCGACCTGGAGTGGATTTGCAATTGCCACTTTCTGCGCCGCAATTGCTCCTGAGCCCGGGCTCTGTACACCCGAACTCATGCCCGATCCCCCTGTGGGCATTTTCCCGTTCCTCAAAAAAAAATTCTTCCTTCCGAATTAACTAACGATCGCTCACGCCACGTGGATCGAATCTTCTAATACTGTTCGTTCACACACACAAACTTGTACTGTGAAATAATCCCGTCCTCGTCGCCAGCTGTTAAGTCTTTTAGTTTAACTGATCGGTGAAGGAAAGAACGATGGTAAGATATACACGATAGGTGTAACTAGTAAGTATATTTCTGCTATTATATCCTAACCGTGTGTTCGTGATGGAGTATCGCACAGGAGAGAGCGAAGAAGCGATCCTGCTCCTTACGCGCGCGCTATCCACTAGTCCCCGGTGGGGGTACATATATGACACCGCGAAATCGGAGCAGTTGGCCGATAACGAGGGATCGGCCTCTTAATAATATTAGCGAGCGCCGGGAGGTGTCATCCGTAGGCGCTAATCTTACTATATAAATATATATATGAAATATACAACAATTATAAACACAAATTTATAATAAATAGTATATTTTGCTAAATGTAATGTTTTATTCATGCAACAGTAGTACAGTTTTCCATAATGTACAAGTTATAAATGAAATAAAATTGTACATAAAGTATTACTATCAAGTTATTTAATAAAATATAGTTTGACAATGCTAATAGAGATATTTTAAACTTTAATAACTTTATAACTTGAGAGAGATTGTATGGCTTGAACCGTATTACAAAATTTAAAAAAAACTTTTTAAAAAATATATATATTTCTTAAATCTACTCTTATTTATAAAAAATCCAATTTAAATCTGTTGTTGATTTTTGGCACAAAAACTAAAATGTTATTTATTTAGAAATTTTTAATCATCGTTAATAATTAAAAATATAAACATATGTAGAATTTAAAACTTTATACCCAAGCAGCAAAAGTGGACATCTTGACCGTGCCAAAGTCAGATTACCCTAATTAAAAGAAAATTTACCAATTTTCGATCTAAAAAATGTCTAAAGTCAAATAGTGTTTCAAGTCTAGTATCCAGGTCGAATATTACACAATTTTACCTATACAAATCTTATAAATGCTTTGTGACTTTAAAGTTATACATTAGATTATAAATCACTAAATTTTAACTAAAGATATATCTTCAAAGTTCACTAAACTTAGAAGTCAATATTAGAATCTCATTTTAAAGAAATATGACCTGATTGGATTACTTAATTTCGATCATGTAGGCGATATTACTTAACTGATCAGAATTATCTAGTTTTTACGGAATATAAGTCCTGCATACTCAACTTGGACTAATAGAGAATATTTAAGGTGTGAAGTAATCTCACGGCTGTGCTGGGAGCTAACTTCAAAGTCGAGATTACCGCGGAAAATGACTTATAGAAAATTCGGACTGAAATTAGGACAAAATGTCCAGCAAAATTGCCTCAAAGTTAGTTTACAGACTAAGTGTCTGGAAATTAACATAACACAAACTTTAATAGCTGTCTTTCAACAACGTGCGTTATTCTATTCTCCTGCTTTAAAAATAAAGATGCTGAAGAAAAGAACATATAAATATAAACCATACTGTTTAACGACAAGTTTTTATAGACATGCAAAAAACAGTAGCATTAATATAAATAAGAATACTGCTTCCACCAGTCGCGATGTTGCAGGAATAATTAATAATAATAGTAACAGTGAAAACATAATTGCAGTATCACAACATTTAAACATCTCCGTAAATGATGCATGTAATTCGCCGTTAATTTGTGACGAAGTCTTAGAATTTGATGTCATTCGTGAAAAAGATGAGTTCGACAGAAACGAAGAAAGTACAATAGAAGATAAAGTGGCACTTATAACGGAACTTCATCATTGGGCAATCTCACATAGATTAACATTGGCATCAGTTACTGACTTGTTAAAAATATTGAGAAATCATGGTATGACGGAACTGCCAAAGGACGCTAGAATGCTCTTAAAAACTCCTAGCGTAACAGCAAATACAGAGATGGGATGTGGAAAATTTTGATACAATGGTATCAAAAACAATTTACTATTAGTGCTGTGTGATATTCAACAGCCAAGAAATATTAAATTACTTTTCAATATCAATGGAATGTCACCGTTCAATAGTTCGTTATATCAATTTTGGCCTATATCATTCATCGTTGAAAATCTTAATTTACAACCAATGATCGCAGCAGTTTATTAAACAAGTCTCCACTTCAGTTATACTTTGACCAGTTTGTGAGTGAATTAAATGAAATCCTTAGAGATGGATTATTTATAAATGGACACAAAATGACTGTCGAAATAAAGTGCTTTATTTGCGACACACAACCAAGAAGTTATATTAAAGGTAAATTAATGTAAATAATGCTTAATATGTAATAAATGTATCTCATTAACTACAATATAATGTGTATATGTTTTTTTCAAATTCATTTGCATCTTTGTATTCAGTTGTCGGTTTTGAACTTGTCGCTGTAACAATAGATCCATTATCGTACAAGTTTTTCAACATAGTATACATTTTGTCCAGTGTCAATTTCAATATGGAATTTTCTGACGTCTTCATTTCCAGGATGCATACTTGATTTTCTTCTAATCGTTTCAGTCGTTCTTGAATATCCTGGAGTGTTTTAAATACTGAAAATGAAATATCATTAATAATTATTGAAAATGGCATGTAATGTTAGGAGAAATTAAACTTACTAGCACTGAGTGAGACTTCTTCGTTATTTATTAAGTTTGATTCATACATTATCACATTATCTGCAGTGTTCAATAAATCATTATCCTCGAATTCTTGTATCAGTATATCACCTTTGTTTCGAAAAGTCAGATTTATTTCTTTTCTATTCGACTTGACATTCTTCGAAACAGTAGCAGCATGTGTCTGAATATTCGGCGTTGGTGCAACAATATCGTCAAATAGCGTGTCGATCTTTGTCTTTACTGTTTCTTTATTCCCATTATTATTCGTTTTGTCATTGTTATTGAGCTGCCGGTTAATAGTCAAACTGCAGAAATGTTCACAAATATATGAAATTGTAATTTTTGTAACGCAATAAACTTTTGCACTTTAATTTGACGTTAAATGTAAGAAAAGTTGAGGAAAAGTGACAATCGTGTTGATCTACATACGTTTCCTCGGATTCAGTGCAAGATGCATTTACATATTCTTCTTCCTATAATTCGACTTCATCTTTTCCAAAAATGAAGCCCTTTTTAACTTTGCATTTAAACTTCTTCCAGTTGGATTGAGGGGCACTCGATCGGTCGTTTCCTCAATGTCAAAGATTGATTTCGCGGCCAAAATACGTAATTGTCTTTGACCCATTGATGTGGAACGTACGAATATTCCATTTTCGTTACGTTCCCATGTTTTTTTAGTATAGCCACAATTGTAAGTCATGTAATAGTGGTCAACACTCATTTTTGTGCGGTCTACCGTTACTGACGCACAGTGTGTCACTAACCTCTGTGTATATCATAACCTCTTTATATTTTTATAACGACCGGAACAATCGATCATGACTTTAGGCGATTTTTGGCGTCACTCTGGTATATGAACCAAAATATACCAAATTGTACCAGAATGTTTTCGCGTATTTGGTAATTTGTGGTAGAGGTGTGGCTAACCGTTTTGGTATCTTTTTGGTTGATACCACGCTGTACCAAGCAACGAAGCAGGGTATATGCTGGTCGTTTCTGATATGCGCGAAATATCAACACAAAGATAAAAGCAAGTAATGTATTTTATAATATTTATGTCATATTAAATTTATGTTATTGTTAGATTTGATATTTTAATTACTTATTTTATAAAAAGTTCAAGATATTAATTCGCGCGTATGGAAAAGAACCAATGCATTTTAGCCTATTGGTGTGGTATTACCATATTACATGTTACCAGAATATGTTCCGCCTCTACCAATAGCAACCTTGGTACATATACCAAGCGATCGCCAAAAATCGCCTTTTGAAGTCGATCTAACTTGTAAGTAGAGAAATCGGGCTTATAAGTCGCAATGCCCTATTGGTCGACGAGGTGACTTCAAAGTCACAACTTTGAAGTAAAAATACTCTGTTTAAGGAGATTTGCTCTAAAAATTAGACATTCGGCCTTTGAGCAAGGAAATTTGACTTATAGATTGAAATTATGACTAAGACGTAAAATCAGCCATGAAAATGAGAGCATATATATCCGCCATGTTTTATAAAAATACTTTCTAAAAATTAAGTATTAAAAAATATGTTATATTATATTTTTCGAGTGATTTAGATTTGAGACAAAGATTTATTTCAAGATTTTTAATCTAAGTTCGAGATTAAATAGTTTTATTGTTCTATATGCAAAACTTATAATTGCTATATAATTAATTATTAATTATTAATTGTTTAAATTATTTTTTTTTTGAAAGCGCGTTGATATTAGCAGTGTAAAATTAAATTCTGTACAGAAAATTTTCTTTCGCACTTATATTTCTGTCACATATCGCGCGATATTCAGTTTCAAAATTAACGTAACGTCGGACTCTGCTAATATTTTACTACAGGTTTCTATGATATGGTTGTTGAAAAAGGTGTAAACATGTTATGAGTGTGGTCAGATTGCTCTGGTGACAGATTCCGTGACCCATTCGTCTAAATTTTATGATATACAGCGCTATCATACAGACGTCTTGAAAGCGAAAGTTGCGTTAAATTAGTCAAAATAAGGTCGAAATTACCGAAATATTATTAATATTTGACCTTCTTCTAGGTCAAATATTAGTAATGTTTAGGTAATTTCGACCTTTATTCAGTCAAATTGGAATATGACCTATAGGGCAAAATGCCTTGCATTATCTGCTTTTGACCGTAAAATGACTTCAACTTTTTTTCCCACTTACCGTTATTCGAGGTCGATCAGCGGTAAATAAGGCTTGGTCAAGAAAATTTTTCGACTCAATAGAAGATCGAAAAGAGATAATTTCGCCCTATATTGCTGCTTGGATAACTTCTACAATGCATTTGCAATTTAATCAACGTCGAGCTTGAGACTGATTGGATCGTAAACGTTTTGCAACTAGAAACAAGGTATTTGCAACGCATTGTTGATCCGGCCTTAGAGTGCAGAATCAATTTACAAATAATATGAACTTAACATAAACCAACTTAACATTATTATAAGCAACACAAAATAAAATATGCAAAATCTTGAAAATTAGTTTTTCGACTAGGATTGTCACAGCTTATTGATTGGTCATTATGATTCAGGTCTGACCATTTAGCAAATTTGATTATATTTCTTTTTTCATATATTCTAAAACTATATTCGTCCATCTACGGCGCATCGCAATATATTATAATTTTTCTGCAACTTACTGTTACATTTATAAATTACTGATTCGCAATATATATTGTGCTATATTTTTAATTTTATATTGAAAATTAAATTCTATATCTTTTCCCGTAATTGATGAGTTAAATGATTTTTTAACGTCAATAGATGTATCAATAAATTTAATGAATTTCAAGAAGTTTATTAAATTTAAATTCCGATATTACAAAACATAAAATTTTGTTATAATTCATTTCTATTTTGTAACAGAATGGTATAAATATATTTTGGATATATCTTTTCCTCTAATAAAGAACTTAATTTCTTATACATATATAGTGAACTTTAGATCAACTACTTTTCCATTTTTACCCAAAATGTACAATGTAAAAGAAAATTGGCTAAAATGAGAAATGTAGAACAAAATAAAAAAAATATTTTGTTTTATTTTATACAGGAAATATCAAAATTTGCATTCGAAGGAGACGTAAGCACGTATACTTATGCAATACGTCATAAATCTACAGAACAACAACGATTGACTGTTCCACTCACCGCATAAGCTTGTACTCTGCTACATTAAGTACCTTCGCAAAATAAAAGTATTGAGAATCTGTTACAACTTGTCGTACATATTATTAGAGATATGTTATCCAAACATCTGTGCAATTTAAATGAGATTTACCATCCCTAAGCTGAGATACATATTTACACTTGAAATTAGCATGATTTACACGCAATCTATGTACAAAACATTCAAAAGCCACACGTTTCTAATTTTTACTGCACAAACTAGTATTGAAAATTAAATAAAAAACAAGTCAATGCTAGAGAAGGATTACATGAATACCGCCACTAAATCATTTAATGTTAATAATAATTTAATATAAATTTTATTGATTGCGACTTTATTGATGGTATGTCTGATGAAACGTAAGAAAAATAAAACATATTTTATTAAAAATTTATCTATTTTTCTATTTCATCCAATAAAAATAAAAATTAATTTAGTGTGGTTTTCAAATCCCAAGCTGTTTCATAAACATTTTTGTCGCAACTTTTTGATCGACTTTGAGAGATTTTGGCGTTTGATAGCTCATACTTTTTCTGTTTGAAAAACTTAATTTTTGAATTGCGATTGAAATCTATTTACTGGATTTGGCGTTCTTGGTTTTGCTTCTGCTTACTTTATCATGTGTGCATATTTTGTTTTGCTCATTAGCAGTTAACCGATTAACCGATAATATCCGCAAAACACGTATTAGGATCTGCTGCAGCCGATCGCATCACGTAGAACATACGTCACACATGTACATACAAACACACATATGCAGGTACATATGTAATATACGCTGTACTAGAAACACGGACATACGCAAAGGATTCGTCCTGATTCGCTTCCGAATTCTTAAATGTAGGAGCTAAAGAGGTAAGTGATTCACTGTTGTAAGCTGTCACTTTTTGATTTTTGTATTTTTCTCAGTTGTAAGAAAGAAAGTATCAATTACTCATTCGAGAACCGAAGAGACAGCAAAAAAGAAATTTTCACTAGGTCCGTGAAAGAGATTCAGCTCCATTTTTTCCTCAATTAACATCTGACTGTGTTTTGTTGTTCTGATATCTCATTTCATTTCGATAAAAAAAATTCACAACAAACATAGATTTAAAAAATACATACATAAGTCACTGCAAATGAAAAATTGTTATACTCTTTTACTACTATTGCAAGTTTACTCTTTAATCCCGATCATAGAAATTATAGGAATTGATAAAAATTAAATTTGAAAAAGCGGTAAGAGTGAATTAAGAATATGACAGTTTGAATTTCTTTCTTTAGTTGTGCCGGATTGTGTCACAGTAGTACAACAATATTTTCAAATGGTACAAAGGTGGATAATTCTTGAAGTACAGTAATAGTAGATATGCGGATGTTAAGAAAATTTTATAATAGTAACCGACGCAATCGCATAACTTACAAACTGTTGATAACCGAATCGTGCAAATTATACCGAGTTATGTTACGCGATTGTGTCGGCACTGAAACCAACAGAAGACAAGCAAAGGAAATCCTAAGGAAGTTGAAGTGTTTTAAATTTAACTGAAAAAATGAGAGAGGAAATAGTTCGAATTATGCCGTATTGTTAAATGGACACTACTATTTTTTCCAATAACGTATTAAGATTAAAGTTAGTGAATTTGTGCAAAGTTATGTTAGGAACCTAATGAATATTTGAATTTTAATTTTGATTTGGTTATAAGGAAACATTTTATTCATTTATGTACTTTATCCTGGGAAGCTTAAATTGTGTGCGATTTATTGTGGTTCAGATAGAAGAAAGATAGGATTTGAATAAAAAACAGTTTGGATTTGCAATTTTAGTCTCTTCTCCGTCGTCCGCTATTAGCAGGTATATATTATCTTAAGAAAAATATTATTTTAAGACGAAACGAAGTAGAGTCTAAAGTTTTGGCAGAAATGTCTTTAAATATTTCAATTTAATATAAAACGAAAATGGTATAATGTTATAACGACGAGGTTCGGGAGAAAGGTAAGTATAAATGCAGACCTTGAAATAAACTTGATAAACTTAATGATTCTGTCTTTATGGCTCTGACTCAATAATTCTCTCTCTCTCTCTCTCTCTCTCTCTCTCTCTCTGATTCTCTGTGGCTTTGTTGGCTACATTTATACCCCGAAATGAAGTTTCTCTCAGCCAATCAAAAATTTTAAAAATGTTCACATTCATACTTACTGTATAGAGTTCATCCTATCGTTGATTCTAACTTATCGTGTGAGTGTGATTCACGCTCCTAATCTATAGAATTCGACTACGATTATATTAAAATTATCCCATAAAAGATTGTAGAACCAGATGTTTCTATAAATCTTCAAAAATGTATAAATATTAGATCTATGATTAAATGTTGGTCTAGTAATCGAGTAAATGTTACGAGATTTGAAGGGATTCTGGCATTTCATTTGAAGGAACGTAACATTATTTTTCCAGTCTTTTAATTGCGACAGTTTCCGTTTAAAATCACCAATCCAGAATGATTTGTGTATCGGTTGCATTCGTTAGTTAATATTATTTTCATTTCGTTACATTAGTATATACTTAAATTTGTTCTTTTACATATTCTTCCGTTAATTCGTTCAGAGTAATATAATAAAGAATTTTCCTTATTCTTTTTCTTTATACCGTGTTCATATTCCTTCAATCATACAATAGTCCAAGAATAGCTGACAATCGAAAAATCGAGAATCGGATTAAGAATAAATATTTGAAAAATTTCCTATATGTAAAAGAAAGTTTTTACACTCTTATCTTTGTGAGTAAATAATAAATATGTCATTTATGTGACGCAGAACGTTATAGCGCTACGAAATCATATCGTCTTTAATTGCGTTTTGGAATTTCGTAAAAAAATATTAAAAGCGGCAGGTTAATGTTCTTCAAAAGTTTCAAACAAAAAGCGTATTTGATCATTTCGACACTTCAGGCTCATTTGTACGAAAATTTATGAAAGAAAAAAATTTTAAAAATGCTTTCAGACGCTTTATTATATTTTGTCATTAAATGATTATAATCTAACTATAATAATTCTACAGCATAGCTACAATAAAGAGGATATTTGGATGGAATAAATATAAAAATTAGTTGTCAATTTTAACATAAATTGAAATATAAATATCACGAGAATATTACTGTTAGATTCTGTAAACATACATGAACTGTCCGCATTCGTGTTTATATTAATTTCTCAAAATTCTTAGTACCTGCTTAGCTATCCCTTCAAGTTTTCGTGTAGTTGTCACGTTCTCGATAAACTACGTTAGTAAGCATAAACAGTGTTCTTGGCTGTCTATATATTATAGGCTCTATCGTCCTATCATTTCAGTTGGTTTCAAATCACCTCACCACGGTACAAACAGAAGTGTCGGATCAACAGTTATTGAATTTCGTTGTTTTTACCGTTATCGATTTAAGAAATTTTCTTAGAACGTTTCTAGTGTGGCGTTTTTCAAAACAAAAAGACTTTGTACTTGGATTAGAACGGTGTCCATAATATGAAGACTGCATTAAAGGTATTACCACATTGCTGTTAATTTTAACAGTGCTATATTACATTATATGAATAATATGATAAAATATTTCTTTATTGCTTTAATTTTACCATTGTTTTCCTTGTGTACGTGTGTGTGTGCGTGTGGGTGCGTGCGTGCGTGCATGCGTGCGTGCGTGTGTGTATGAAGAGAAGAAAAACATGTATGCAATATTAACCCTCCGGAGTTACACTGGGTAAAATTTACCCGAATCGAAACTAACATTTGTGTGTATCTCCGGAAAAAGTATTCTTATATTTTCTAAAATACTTAAAAAAGTATTGCATCGGGAGTAAAATAAACAACAGAATCATATTTTTGAGATTCTGGCAATGAGTTTGAAAAAAAATACGTCTCAAAAGCTTGTTTTAACGCTGAGTAATAAGCGTAGAAAATCGCACTGGGTAAAATTCACCCAGTGTAACTCCAATGCTATGTGGCATAAGTGTAACTCCGGAGGGTTAATTATGCTTTTTTTTAATTATCCTATTTCCCTTAATTGATTTTATATGTTGTAGAAATAGAATTTCTTTTATATAAAGATAAATGTTCTTGCGTATAAAGGTTAAACTGATAAAGATTTCCACTTGTCTTTTTTTAAAGATGTCGTCAGACTTCAAATTTGCTCTCGACAGCCTGAAAAAGTGTGTATTGATAGAATCGAGAAATAACTTTTTTTTTAGTCCACATTTAATATACCAAAATCTGCTTGTCATATACTTCGCAACCAAAGATGACGACATCGAAAAATCTCTTCGACAGATTCTCTACATTCCCATGATCGTCACTAAAAAACGACTTGAAAAATATTATAAGGATGAAGGACTACAACAGTTTTGTTACCGGGTGAGTAATTCTTTCCACTGTGATTGATATTGTCGCATAAATTATATGAGAACATGCAATCCCTACCAGCTTTCCGAATTATTAAGATTCTAAAAATTTTAATCAATAAATCAGTTCAACTACATTATAAAAAAGTACCTTAGAAAATAGAATGTTTGTAAATGGTACTTTATAAATGTAAGATATAAGAAACATGTACTGTCTCACAGAGGAAAGAGAAAGTGAAAATAAGCTCATTTTTCATTTTTCTTGTTTTAGAGGCATGAACCTGAAAATTCCTATGTGTATCGTATTTTTAATAGAATTTATATGAGTAAATGCAAATATCAATTATTTAAAAAAAAGACATTGCGTTTATTTCCGCTTACTTCTCAAGATATAAAAAGTTGTGATTTCGAGTCTGATCCAGAAGGGATGAGGCTTTTTGTTAATAAAAGTATTAGTGGTATAACGCAACACAAGATACTAAATTTGTTACCATCAAACAGTATCAATAGCAAGACTGATATGGTCCTGGCAAACGTGATCTACTTAAAAGGCCAAGTATCAAGTTGTAAACATGACAAAATATTACGTCTTTACGATACACTCGACACTAGTAAATGCGAAATAAAAAATGACAATCAATCTGAGGACAAAGGTTCGTAAAATGATCATTTTAATCTGATTTTCGTACATTAATATAATATAATTAATAATATATTTCTTAAATTAATTTTAATTGAAAATTTTTTATATTTTACTTTCTATTATATATTTCTGTATAGATGTAACGAATGTAATAAACATATTTCTAATACTTCTTCACTTTTAAATTTTCAACGATTCGATCAAAATTACAAAAATAGTTTTCCGTTTTGAGAAAGGAAAAAAGCATCACACATTCTTGATGGCTCTCTCGTTGCCAGTGATAGTGAAAATAAGAAAAATAACAGTGAATATGTGAACAAAAATTAAAATAAGCTTTTTATTCATTTATCATTAACATTAATATATAATATAATTTCTAAAATAACCTCAAAAATTTTTTTAAAATAAAGGTTCCCTATTTTGTAAAATAAAACACTTTTCTATAGATGCAACAAATCAATAAAAATACGTTTCTAATGTTCCTATTATTTTTTTAAATTTCGTAATGATTAAAAGAAGAAAGAGTGATAAGATTAGAAAAATAGTTTCCTCTTTTAAAATATGAGAAATATGAAAAATACATTGTACATTTTTATTTAATTAAAAGCATTTTAATTTTTGAAAATCTGAAATTTATTTAAAAATATCATAAAATGCTTTAACTATTTGTTTATTTTAATCCTTCTTTATTTTTAATGCTAATTTTAAGGTTCTTTTTTTTCAGACGGAAAAAAGAAATCAAAAGTATTTTTAACGGAGATTTCTATTAAACAAAATGAGACATCAATGTTCTTTATTTGTTTAACTCATCCGAAGAAGCCCCGAACAGTTGAAAAAAGTACAGAAAAAGAAAAAGATATAATTAAATTGATGGAATACTTTACGTCTAAGAAAGGATCTCTGAAACTTTACAATCTGCTAAACAGTGAGTCGCGAAAACAGACTCGCATATTATCGACATTTAAAATAGAGCACGACCTGCAAATGAACGAGTTTTTGGAGATGCTGGAAATTCCGGAACTGACGCCATCCGGCAGGGCCGAGTTGTCCGCGTTCACTGACGACGGCAACCTGACGCTTGGCAATGCCGTACACCGAGCCAGCATTCAAATGACGAAGAATGGTATCACTGCAACTGCGAGTAACGCATTCTTCACTGTTAACTCTGATTATCAACACGTGCAGACAACAAACATTCCTGCGGACATCCACTTTCCGTGTATCTGCTTTATCTACGATAAAATTCATTACAACATTCTATTTTGTGGTGTCTTATGGAATTCTAACCAAAGTGATCTGAGTATTTTGCAACAATGAAGCTAACTTTTTTACTAGAAACGATTAGTTGTAGCGACGTCAATTCGACGTTGGTAACCAGTTTGGAAACCAACGTTCCAAAGTAGAAAAGATAAGAAAAGATGAGAATTTTATAATTGCTTTAGTTTACGATTATGTATAATTATGACAAGACAAAGATATTTTCCAAATTCAACTATTTGGAAAATATCTTTGTCTTGTCATAATTATATACTTACATAATCGTAAACTAGAGCAATTATAAAATTTCTATTATTTTTCTACTATCTATACATCGAACCAATGTGAAGTAAAAAAAAATATTTTACATATATGCGTATAATGTACATAATTGGTTGAAAGATATGAATATTTTAGAAATGAGTGACAAAATTTAGTTTAATCTTTACTTCACATCGGCCATCGTCGATCTGGTTTTAGCTCAGCTGACATAGAAATAATTTTTCTCTTTATAAAAAAGTTCTCTACTATTTAAATGTTTAGTAATTTAGAGTTTTTTGTATAATTGACTTGCGACAGTTTCCGTTTTGAAATCGCCAATCCAGAATGATTTGTGCATCGGTTGCATTCGTTAGTTAATATTTTTTCTACTTCGTTACAATGGTATATATTTAGATTTCTTCTTCTACATATTCTTCAGTTAGTTTGTTCAGAGTAATGTAATAAAGAACTGTGCTTACTTTTTTTGTTAATCCCATGTCACATTTGTTCATAATTATTTAATAGTCCAAGAATGACTATCAAAAACTGAAAAAAAGGTTAAGAATAGATTTTCAAAAAATTTACTATATGCAAAAGAAAGTTTTTACACTCCTACCTTTATGTGTAAATAATAAATATCTTATTTATGTGACGCAGAACGTCATAGCACTACGAAATCATATCATCTTGAATTGCGTTTTTGAATTTAGTAAAAGATATAAAAAGCGGTAGTTGATATCCGTTTAAGGTTTCAAATAAAAGGCGCATGTGATAATTTTGATAGCTCAGGATTATTTTGTTCTATATATAAAAAAATTTATAAGAAAATTTATGTAAGTAAAAATTAATAGAAATGCTTTCAAACATATGTTTAATTATTTCTTGTCATTAACTGATTTTGAACTCAATCTTACTGATTCTACTGTGTAATAACAAATACAATAAAAAGGATATAAGAGTAAATATAAAATTAAATTGTCAACTTTAATCATAAACAAAAATATAATTACCACAGAGAATATTACTGTTAGATTCTGAAACATACATGAACTGTCCGCATTCGTTTATTTTAATTTCTAAAAATTCTTGGTAGCTGCTTAGCTATCCCTTCAAGTTGTTACGTAGTTGTCAGGTTTTCATCAAAAATTGCGTTAGTAAACATAAACGGTGTTACTGATATGATCTTGGTTGCCTATTATTTGCTTAGTTGCGTTCTATCATTACAGTTGGAAAAGTCACCTCACCATTTACAGTACAAATAGAAGTGTTGGATTAATCGTCATTAAATTTTGTCTTTATCGTTATGTTATTACCATTATCATCGATTCAAAGAAATTTTCTTGGAACGTTTCTGATGTTTTTCAAAACGGGAAAACTTTGTACTTGGATTAGAACGGTGTTCATAATCTGAGGACTGCATTAAAGGTATTACCACATTGCTGTTAATTGCTGTTAATTTTAACAGCGCTATATTACATTATATGAATAATATGAGAAAATATTTGTTTAATATTTGTTTGTTTCTTTCCA
Source organism: Crematogaster levior (assembly GCA_901521435.1). Lineage (NCBI taxonomy): Eukaryota > Metazoa > Arthropoda > Insecta > Hymenoptera > Formicidae > Crematogaster > Crematogaster levior. The sequence goes on along the minus strand of CABEGB010000959.1, from coordinate 126,605 downwards.
GACAAAGAAGAGAAGTCAACGATATTTTTAACGGAGATTTCTATTAAACAAAGTAAGATATCAATGTTCTTTATTTGTTTAACTCATCCGAAGAAGCCCCGAACAGTTGGAAAAAGTACAGAAAAAGAAAAAGATATAATTAAATTGATGAAATATTTTACGACTAAGAAAGGATCTCTGAAACTTTACAATCTGCTAAACAGGGAGTCGCGACAACAGACTCGCATATTATCGACATTTAAAATAGAGCACAACCTGGGAATGAACGAGCTTTTGGAGATGCTGGGAGTTCCGGAACTGACGCCATCCGGCGAGTTGTCCGCGTTCACTGACGGCGACAACCTGACACTTGGCAATGCCGTGCACCGAGCCAGCATTGAGGTGACGAAGAATGGTATCACTGCAACTGCGAGTAACGCATTCTTCACTGCTAACTCTAATTGTAAACACGTGCAGACAAAAAATATTCCTGCGGATATTCACCTTCCGTGTATCTGCTTAGTCTATGATAAAGTTCATCACAACATCCTATTTTGTGGCATCTTATGGAATCTGAAATCGTAATGGTTTGAGTATCTTGCAATGACGAAATCAAAACTTGTTTGTCAGAACAATTAGTTGAATCGATGTCGATGTCAACGGGTCAGTGCCGATATCAAATACTGGTTAGAAAATATTTTTGTCTCATCATAATTGTTTCTATACTCGTACTTGAGCAATTACAAACATTTTTGTAAAATTTTTATTGTCTTTCTACTACCTATCGAATCAATGCGAAATAAAAAAGTATTTTACATATATGTGTGTAATGTATAGGTACATAATTAGTCGAAAGACATGGAAATTTTACAGAACGACAAAAATTATTTCAATCATTGCTTTACATCGGCCGTCATCGCATAAACATCGGTCTGGTGTTAGTTTAATTGACATGAAAGTTATCTCTTTTAATAGAAAAATTCTTCCTCGTTTAAATGTTTAGCAACTTAAAATTTGGTATAATAAAAATAACAAAATGTACATTTAACTTTACTGAAATGTACTTATTTGAACATGAATTTTATCGAACACGACTTTAACGACAGTATGTCTTGAGAGAAACATAATAAAAATACATTTTTTTCTTTTCTCTTCGTCTGATAAAAAATATAATAATTAATTTAATCCTGATCTTTCCAATTATCGAGCTGTTGTATAAAAATGTATGTCTTAACTTTTTGAATGGCTTCTTGAGAGATATTTTCGCGATCAATAGTTCGCACTTCTTTTACTCGTATTAAAAAACTCAAATTATTTAGTGGGTTTGACGTTATTCTGAGCTTCGCATTCTGTTAGTTTTATTATATGCACGCGTGTGTATATGGTTTTATATTTATATATCAGCGGTCACTAGTCGATAACATCCAAGAAACACGATTATTCCAGGATCTGCTGCAGACGATTGCATCACACGGAATGTACATATGTATATTCATGCACGTACATATGCATATAATAGACGACTCTATATACGAAGGAATACGAACAAACGCGAATTCGGCCTGGTTCGCTCTGAAATCCTTGATGTATAGGACAAAGCTAAAGAGATGAATGGATTCATTGTTGCAAAGTTAGCTCTGCACTTTTTGATTTTTGTATTTTTCTCAGTTGGTTTACGTTTGTGTCAACTTGTGTTACAAATTTCAACTTAATAAATATTTTTGTATTTATTAAGTTGTATTATGTCACAAAAAATGAAAAACCAAACCTTTTTACCAGTACTTTTCAAATTTTGAATTTTTAATAAATATGCTGTATTGTGCTGATTTGTACCACGAAGAAAGTATAAATTATACGTATTCAAGAACCAAAGAGACAACAAAAAAGAATTTTTATTAGCTCCGATTCAGTTCAATTTTTTCCTTAATTAACATTAACATCCAACTACGTTTTGCCGTTAAAAAAATTTCGATATCTCATTTCATTTCGATTTAAAAAAAATTAACAACAAACATAATAAAAAAAATATTAGGACCTTGAAGAAGTTCTCGCTGTTTTCCAACAGATGATGTTACCAGAACTGCGTGCGTGTATTTTAAGATGGTAACGCATCTATAGGGAAGTACTATAAGCAAGCTTGAAATTCAGTGTATGTCATTGCGCCGAAGTGTAAACAACTTTTTTTTTCATAGTGTTAAACATGTCGAGTTTCGTGCCAAAAAAAGAGTATTCGCGGAGAATTTTACTGCACTACTTTATTTTAAAAAAATCTGCAGCTGAAGCACACAGAATTCTTGTTGAGACTTACGGCGACCATGCTCTGTCGGAAACAACATGCAGAGATTGGTTTAGACGCTTCAAAAATAATGATTTTGATGTTGAAGATAAAGAACGCTCTGGCGCACCGAAAAAGTTTGAAGAAAAATTGGAGGCATTACTTCATGAAGACTCATGTCAGACGCTAGATGAACTTGCAGAATCATTAGAAGTTGATCACACAACAGTTTCAAAACATTTGAAAGTATTAGGAATGATTCAAAAGCAAGGCCATTGGGTGCCGTACGAGTTGAAGCCGAGAGACATCGACGTCTTTTCACGTGTGAACAGCTGCTTCAACGGCAGAAAAGGAAAGGTTTTTTGCATCGTATCGTGACTGGCGATGAAAAGTGGATGCATTACGATAATCCTAAGCGTAGAAAATCATGGGGGTAAGCCCGGCCATGCATCAACATCGTCGGCAAAGCCGAATATCCAAGTTTCTTCTCTGCATTTGGTGGGATCAGCTGGGTGTAATTTATTATAAGCTGCTCAAACTGAACGAAACCATCACGGGAGATCGCTATCGACTACAATTGATGCGTTTGAGCCGAGCATTGAAAAAAAAACGGCCGATATACGAGCAGAGACACAACAAAGTGATTTTGCAACATGACAACGCTCGGCCACATGTTGCAAAACTGGTGAAAACCTACTTGGAGACGCTTAAGGTAGTTGTTTCACGACAGTCAAAACAAAAAATTTATGCTAGAGTACATCGTACAGTCAGTTAGTAGTCGTAATTCCTAAGTCCAAAACTTTTTGCTGTTTATGTACTATTTCTAGCCAATCCTGTACGACTAACTGCCCGTTTGAAAAATCGGGCAACAGACGCAATAATAGACGCAAAAAGAAGAAAGAATAATAGACGCAATAATAGACACAATAATTTTTTCATTATTTCTTTAATAATATTTCGGAAACTGTGTAGTAAGCTATAATAAAACTATCTTTAAATAATAAATTAGTTGTTGTTTAATATTACTTTAGTTTTTTATAAAAATCGTAAGAAAAGTTTCTAAGTTAGAACGATATTTATAACGAAAATTTTCAGTATCCCGTATAGTACAATGTATAAGACTCTCAAAACTCGAACTTTGAAATTAAATATCTCCAAAACTGTGTAGTCCATAAATTTCATTTTGCACCAGTCGATGCAGAATCACTTAAATAATAATCTGTCAAAGTTTCAAAAAAATCCTAAGAAAACGCGTTTGGTGGAACAACTACCTTAAATGGGAAGTCCTACCCCACCCGCGTCGTATTCACCAGACATTGCCCCTTCTGATTATCACTTGTTTTGATCGATGGCACATGGCCTGGTTGACTAGTACTTTCATTCTTATGAAGATGCCAAAAAATGAGTCGACTCTTGGATAGCCTCAAAAGACATGTCGTTTCTTCGACGTGGAATTCAAATGCTGCCAGATAGATGGGAAAAAGTAGTGGCTAGCGATGGACAATACTTTCAGTGACATATTTTTTACGACTTTTTTAAAATAAAGCATTAATTTTCACGATAAAACAGCGAGAACTTATTCAAGGTACTAATACATACGTAAATCAAACTGCAAATGTAAAATTTTTACGATTTATATTCTTTTATTATTATTTCAAGTTTATTCTTTTTAAATACAAAATAAAAAAAAGTGATAAAAATCTCGATCATAGAAATCATAGGAATTGATAAAAATTTATGAAAAAAAGGTCGGAGTAAATTAAAAATTTCACATTTTGAATTTCTTTCTTTGTTGTGCTGGGTTGTGTCACAATAATACCACAATATTTTCAAATGGTACAAAGATGGACAATTCTTGAAGTACAGTAATAGTAGGTATGCGGATGTTAAGAAAATTATATAGTTATTAATAGTTATTATATAGTTATAGTTAATTAGTTAATTATAACGACGTAACTTATGAACTGTGATAACTAAATTGTGCCGAATTGTGTTATGCGAACCAACTGGAGACAGGCAACAAAAATCTTAAAAAGTTGGAGTGTTCTTTTAAATACAACTAAAAAAGTGAGAGAGGAAATAGTTCGAATTATGACGTATTGCTAAACGGACACTACTATTTTTCCGAATGACGTATTAAGATAGCGTTAGTCTATGCAATGTTGTGTTAGGAACCTATATTTGAACTGTAATTTTGATTGGTTATTAGGATTACACATTTAATTTATCTAATTTGTGATTAATGATAAATAAATACAGTTTTCTATCCGAAACCAACAATGGAGACCTAGCGACATTCTAGTTCCTTTTTTTTTTATTTTTCTATGTACTTTTTTATTTTGAATATTTTTAGTGGTTTCCTTTAATTTTAATATTTTTTTGTTTTTGATACTTTTTAAAATATTATAAGTACTACATAAGTATTAAATATTTACTATGTAAATACATATATTTCTTAATCTTAATACTCTTATATTATTTTAATATTACAACATTATCATAATGCTATTTTCTTAATACATTATTTAGACTTAAGTTGTTGACTTATACTTATATAACTTTATATTTAATTTTTCAAATAATATACATTTTGTATGTAAAATACATACAAATTGTATAATGAAAAACTCTTTTAAGAAGGAAGATGAAAAAAATAAATTCAAGTACATGCGTCTTCCGTTGTAAAAAATACTATAAATTAAATACTGGTACACATAATTTGGTATAAAAAAACTGGTGCCAACTCATAGTTGTCACTTAAATCCAATATTTCAACACTTTATTCTTTCACGTACCAGTGATTAAAAATCTATATTTTTGATTGATAAAGAAAATTATAGAAAAAATTGCAAATTAAGTAAAAAAATTTAATGTAAACAGTAAAGATTTTAATTTAAATTAAAAAGCTTGGCGCTGTTAAAAAGTATTCTACTTTAAAGTATTTTACTAAAAGATCGGAACGTTTGTTTGATGTATGCAATAAAGGATTGAAGATTTCCGACAAAGAATTTTGGGCTACGACTACCACGTTAGACTCTTATTGTTTTATATTGTTTATATTTAGAGCCTTTTGTGTTATTGTTATTTTAGATTATGATGCGATTAGATTATTATGTATTATTATTAAATGTTATATAAATCACTACAATACTATTACAATACTATATTAGAGAACTATTATATACACGCGCACGCACGCACGTACACACACAGAGATTGTCCCAGCGTTTTCTTGCCAGTGCTTATGAGGAGGTGGAACGGATTGAGGTGAACAAAAAAGTCCTATACCAGTTTGCGATATTCGCACTAGTCGAGATATTAAATGTAAAATCGAACGTATAAGAGAAACGCTCCAACTACTCCGCAGTGTATCAAGTATCGCCTCGTTGATGCGCAGACAGTGTCGCCGGTGCTTACATCGCTCCTACACACATTTCACCACACCGAGGCTTGTGTTGAGAATGCTGCAGCCGTTGACATCCAATTGTGGAACCTACACATACATGCAATGCTGTGTGACATATTAGGAACACGAATGAATGCAAATTCATCCTGGTTCGTGCCTCCGAAGTTCTTAACGTACCAGCAAATAATGAGCAAGCTCGAGATCGAGTAAGCGGGTAGTTTCTCGCGTTTCCGCAGAAGAAAACATAATGCAATTTTTAACAAAGAACATAACGTAGCTTTTCACTGCAGCGAAGTCTCATGCACAGTGCGCGAAACAATGAAACTGGAGCGCATTCTGCTTAGAAAGTATATGGAACATTGAATCGAAACATTGAATTGCATTGTATTATTGAAAGGTTTTTTTGAATTCATATTTTATTTTCAATTTCAAGTATAAATATTTTAGTAATAATTGAGAACATTTTAAGAATAATAATTAATAGACGTTCTTTCATAACGTCTATGCGGTAGCGAAAAAGTTAAAACGATTCCATTTGGAGTGACTAGCTCGGATAAGTTGCATTTCACTTTCGTTTATTTTTCAGTTTGTACTTTTAAATTTCCCTTTTTATTTCCATTCGTGAGTTCCGTTTTGAGTAACGTGTCCCATGTACGTGGCAAATACGTCATAGTAACATTATTACGTATTATATACGTCACTATACGTGCTGGCAGGCATGGTGGAAAAACTTCTTCTTTTGCCTATCTCACGCGCATTGTGACAATTAATACTCCAAAAATTATTGGCGGTCTGAATACTGGAAAAATTGATTACAGACCTAACCTTGGTAAATAATTATTAATAAATATGTTTATGTTTCGCACGGCAACAGCAAGATATTAGACAGACCGGATATATTTACATGCGAGTTGCTTAGTTAAGCCGAAATAAATTGTTAAATCTTAATATAGTGGCTGGATCGATTAAATTTAACTCAATTGATAGCTTGGGATTCCTATTGCATCAGAAAAATATTTTTAGTTTTGCTCTTTATACAACGGAGATATATTGTTATAAAGCCCAAATCTGTAAAAAATATACATATATAAGAAACGTCGTCATCATCATCGTTTCTTTGCAAATTGCGACATAGGCTGCTGTCCACGCTTTACACTACAAATGCTTCAAAACTTTTTTCTTCTCCTTCTTTCTTTATTAGAAGGAAAGAGAACAAAAATGCTTCAAAGCATTTGTAGCGTAAAGCGTGGAGCGTACCTACAGGGTGTGTTTCACTTAGCACTTCCAATGTTCTTGGCATCATCTCATCTTTGTTCTTTCGACAAGGAGGAATGATGTTCACGAGCATTAGAAGCGCCAAATAGAATGCATAGTTTCTGTGGAGGTTAGATATATGATGTTATATTATACATATTGTGTATATATACACACATATATATGTATATATGATATATATATATATATAAGCCTTATGTGTGTTGTATATACATATATATATATATATATATATGTGTGTGTGTGTATATGTTTATTTATAAGCAATATATGCGATGCATAAACAGTGAAGTATTGTATAAAAATGGTATTACATCAATGATTTTGCATAAGAATCAATAATATTCTATAATTATTTGGTAGTTTAAAGTTTATAAAGTGCATAACATATTTTAATTTAAATATTATATGATATATTGTCTTATAATATAATATGATATAATTAGAATTCTCATATTTTAACATATTTTCAATATAATAATTCATAAAATAGTTTCTTTTTATTGAAAAATTTTTATATTCTATGTTGCTAATACATAAGGACATGAGTACCTTCTCCCCCTTCCCCTCCTACAAATGATCATACCTCCTTAAGCAAAATAAATACAATAATATTACAACAAAGGAAATCAAACGTTTTTCGACATATCTGGCAAACTTTTTATTTCAAACTGCTTCACAACGTTTTGACCGAGGTACTTTTCAAGTGTAAATTATTGATACGCCACCACACTTTAACATAATCAAAACTTTGTGCCCACAATGGTCTGAATTCAAATAATATTATGTTAAGGCGTGGCGGCGTATCAGTAATTTCCACTTGAAAAGGACTGGACTTCTCGGTCGAAATATTGTGAAGTAGTTTGAAATAAAAAGTTTGCCAAAAATGTCAAAAAACGTTTGATTTTCTTCGTTGTAATTCTTACTAGTGAAGAAAAGATTTTTCAAATTTAAATAATTTTACACTATATTTTCCATGTTAATATCTTTTTCTTAATATTGTTATGTTTTTTAATGTAAATTAAAATCTATTTATGTACAGAAAAACACTTTTACAACATTATTATCTAATTATACTATTTTTTTCAAATAATTACTACAAATAAACAACATACAAACGAAAGATTACATACAAAAGAAAGATTTACTCATGTAACAATGGCATCGAAAATTGAAGTGTAACAAAATTATATTGATCTTAATCCATTTGGAATTAAATAAGAAAATGACAGATTGATATTTTTCGAAAGTTTTTACTAAATGTAAACCGCAACGTGACAATCGTAATAGAATCGTTTGTTACATGTAAAGATTTAGTAATAAAAAAAATTAATAAAAAAACTTATATATCTAATTTTTATTAATTTTTATATTTATATTTAATAACGATATAATAAATCTATTTATATTTAATATTTATATTTAATGATGACATTGTATTTCAAAAGCTTTGTATTATGGATTGAATTAGAATGAATGAAATTCGGTATAAAATGAACAAAATACAGACAAAAAACATTGAAGTACTTAGTGATTATTGAAGTACTTAGTTTTTTAATAATACGTTTTTTTTGCATAAAATATTACTGTTAGAACCAATGAACAATAAATAAAACGTCCACAAAACTTTGCGTTTATCCTAATCTTTGACAATTCTTGGTTTTCATGTGACTGCTGCGTTCTTGTCAAAGAGTAAACATAATACTTACCGATTCATATTGACTACTTATGTATTATACTGTATTCTTCAGCAGAATCGCGCCTCATCATTTACGGTAAATGAACTAATGGACAACGTCATTGTAGTTCCGTCAATTTTTAAAGACATTTTCTGACTTAGTGATTGACAATTTTTGATTTGTTTTTGCGTCAATAACGAAAGGATTACTTCAAGGCATGCTATGCATAGGATTGCTATCAATCCTAGCAAAACGCAAAATGTACATAAAATATATTTTCATCTACACTCACCCACAAAAAAAACGGGCCACTAAATTTTAACAAAATTTTTTAACATCTTTCAATGGCGACAACTCATCGAAAAATCATCATATTCAGATGAAATAAAGCTTAAATTAAAGCTTGAACATTTCTCTTGAAATTCCAATAAACAAAAATTGAATTACAACAAAATTGACAAAATGGCAGACATTGAAGGTAGACATGGAAAAATGGGGAAAAAAAATTTTTTTTTTAATTATTGCATGGCTCAGAAGAGTTGACTGATTGATATCAAAACTTATGCGTTTTAAAGCTCATTCATTTCCAAACAAATCCATATTTTTAAAATTTTTCTACGACCTTTTTTGAAACAGTTATAGCGTTTTGAACAAAATGTTACAAAATGAATAACACTTTTTGTAAAATCTGCAATTGCGTGCGTGTACATATGCATGCATGTGTCCTGCTCTTGGCGTTACCCAGGATCAACGGCGTGGCATATTTTGTGTGCGTGTGTGTGTGTGTGTGGGAGGGGGGCGTGAGAAAGAGAGAGAGAGAGAGAGAGAAGAAAAAATTTCATAAAAGACATGTATGCAATACTAATTATGCCTTATTTAAAGTATCCTATTTTCCTTAATTGATTTTATATGATCGTCGAAATATAATTTCTTATATACAAAGATAAATATTCTTGTATATAAAGATTAAACTTATAAACATTTACACTTGTCTTTTCTTAAAGATGACACACGCGTACTTCAGATTTGCTCTCGACAGCTTAGAAAAGTGTGTATTGATGAAGCCGAAAAATAATATTTTCTTCAGCCTGCACCTAATATACCAAAATTATTAACTATTTGTTATATACTTCACACCCAGAGACGTCGATATCGAAAATTCTCTTCAACAGATTCTCTACATTCCCAAAATCGTCACTAAAGGCGGACTTAAAAAATATTATAAGGATGAAAGAATAAAACAATTTTGCTACCTGTTGAGTAATTCTTTCTATTGTGATTGTCACATAAACTATATGAGAACATGCGATCGCTACTAGCTTTTCGAATTCTTAAGATTCTAAGAATTGTAATCAATAGATCAGTTTAACTACCTTATAAATAAGTACGTTATAAAATAGAATGTTTATGAATAGTACCTTATAAATATAAAATACAAGAAACATGTACTGTCTCACAAAGAAAAGAGAAAGAGAAAATATCATAAGCTAATTTTTTGTTTTCCTTGTTTGGACCTTAGAACATCTATGTGTGTCGTATCTTTAGCATTTATTATAAGTAAATGTAAATATCAGTTATTAAAAAGAAAGACATCGAGATTATTTTCGTTTCTGGACATCAAGATATAAAAAGTTGCAATTTCGAGTTTAATCCATAAAGGATGAAGTACTTCATTAATAGGAATATTAGTAGCGTATGTTACGTCGTATTAAGAATAGAATTTCCTATTTTTGGGTCAATGCATTTAAGCAATTTACCCTGGGAACGGAGATCAGGTTGTGCAGTTTTTAGGATTGAGTGATAGGAGAGAGGATCGGATAGTGGGAGGGGAGGACGATTGGGAATCCGGTCCCGAAGAGGTCGCGGAGTTTATAGGCAAATCTACGGGGATCGCCTTTGGGAATATTTTTATAGTCAGGGAATTTGAGGCTGATTTCTAATTTGTTGAGAACATACGCAGGGACTGGTTTTACTCTCGACTGTTTGAATCTATTTTCTAGTAGTGCTAATTTTTGAAATAAGGGAAAAGGATCCTGGTTTGAAATAAAGTTTTGATTTGAAACTTTAATCTCTTCACTTGCACTCGTCGTCCGCCTTTGGGAGGCATGAAAGAAAAATAGTTACAACAAAATGCACCAAGGAATTGTTATTGAGAGGACGGGGGCCACACTATTGGCAGCGACAATCGTAACAACTCCTTAGATATCGTTGTAATTAATGTAAATTAACAAGAATTTAACTCGAGGCAAGGCAGAGATTTAAGTTCAGTCAGAATTATTATAAATGGTATTTGAATTTATTAAAAAAAAAGAAAAGAAACAAAAATATAAGATATTATAAAAGATGCTACGTAAACTACTAAGAAAGTGCGACTATATGGTTCTCACTTTGAATTAATAAAATTTGAGGACTCGGAAGAATTAAGAGTATTGCGAGCCGTGTTTCGAATAGCGTTGTGCTTGAATAGCGTTAGTCGATTTGATTGACTAAAGTGTCTCGAAAAAACTACGTATCTCTGCTTTTTGGCAGCTTCTTTTATACTTTAGTAGATCTCCTCTCAATAACCAATCAGCACTCTTCAAGTTTGGAAGGACCTATACTCGCACTTGCTCACTTAAGATAAGAAAAGGGAGAGCAGAGCTCAGCGTAAGCCCCACTTCTGACTCTACGGAGTCTCGACTTAGTTCTAAAAGTTTAAATTATATATTTATAATAAATATTTGATTAGTTTGTCTAGTCTATGCTTATCCTTATGCGAGGAGAGTCTATCAGGTTTTTGAATCATTGTTCTATCTTTTCTAAATCTTGAGATATTTCAACAAGTATTATTTTAATGTGATATTAATTATTTGCTCGTCCTCGCATTCAGAAAGATTTCTATCCTATTGCTAAAATTACTTAGATATTGTAGATGCATGCATATAACTTATTTTACAAAAAAGTTTCCTGAGAGAAAGAAAAAAAGGGATTAAATTTCTTTGTTCGAAAATGATTTGGTCGTAGCAATCGTGGTCTAACGTGTCATCGGTGCCGTCTCTTATCTTAGGGACGGTTGAGCATATAAACATCGATACCGGTGAATATCCTCTGGAATGCTCGAAAGGAAAATTTAGATAGAATTTTAGAGAAACTCTTTTGTAATAGCAGAATATTCATATATAATAAGAGAAAGAGGTTTACTGGGATGTAACACGTAACACAACACAAGATACTTAATTTGTTACCACCGAACATTATCGATAGCAATTTAAAACGCCACGCTTGCCAGGCGTGTTGGCGAGTGCCTGTTGTTTGGAGGCAGGCCCTCTCCTATATTCTCAGTGGTTTGCCGTTGTCTTTTCAAGAGGTGACGATCGAATAAATAAAAACCGACGATTCTTGGTCGGATTTGAACTTGGGTTTTCGACTCGTCAAGACAATGCATATTCCTTTGAGCTACGACCGCTACTAAATCATTCAATGTTAAAAATAATTTAATAGAAATTTTATTGATTGCGACTTTATTGATGGTATGTCTGATGAAACGTAAGAAAAATAAAACATATTTTATTAAAAATTTATCTTTTTTTCTATTTCATCCAATAAAAATAAAAATTAATTTAATGTATTATAGTTCCCAAGCTGTTTCATAAATATTTTTATCGCAACTTTTTGATCGACTTTTTGAGAGATTTTGGCGTTCAATAGCTCATACTTTTTTGTTCTAATTGAAAAATTTAATTTTCGAGATTGAAATCAATTCACTGGGTTTGGCGTCATTCTTGGTTTTGCTTCTGCTTGCTTTATTATGTGCATGGGTGTGTATATGATTTTGCACATTAGTGGTTACTACAGCTGATAACATCTGCGAAATGCATTACAGGATCTGTGTAGCTGATTATCTCATGTAGAATATACAAAAAGTACATATATTCACGTACTTACACATGTAATATGTGCGATGCTATACGATAAAACATGAACAAACGCGAATTTGTACCTCCTCGTTCGCGTTCCTGAATTGATGAACAAAGAAAAGATGAATGAATTCGAGATTTGCAAGAAATGCGAAGAGATTTGAAGGAATTTTCGCGCTTATTCGAGGGAACATAGCATTATTTTGCAAACTTTTCAATTGCGATAGTTTCCATTTTAAACCGTCAATCCAGATAGATTCGTGTGTCGATTCCATCCTTTTTAGTTAAATTTTTTGTTGTTGCAATAATATGGTCTTAAATTTCTTCTTCCATATTTTTCTCCATTAGTTTATTCGGAGTATTATAACAAAAAACTGTGCTTATTTTTCTTCGCGTATCTCATGTTTGTTCATCATACAATCATGCAATTGTCCAAAAATAGATGATCTATCGAAAAAGTCGATAAACAGATTGAGACTGATTTCTGAAAAATTCTGAAAAAGAATTATTTTATACACAAGAAAGCTTTTACACTTCTATTTTTATGAGATAAATAATAAAAATCCCTTTTATGATGATAACGAAGAATATCACAGCAAAATCGTCTTAGGAACTGCGTTCTTAGATTTAGGTAAATAAACGTATATATAAAGTAGGTAATGTTCTTTTAATGTATCAAATAAAAAGCGCATTTCAATTTTAGCTCAGGATCATTTGTTGCGAAGATTTATGTAAGAAAAGAACTAATAAAAATGCTTTGAAACATATGTTATTATATCTTTATTAATTATATCTTGTCATTAAACGATTTTGAACTTAATTTAATTTAATGAATTCTACAGTGTAGACACGATAAAGAAAATATTGGCAGGTGTATAGAATTTAATCGTTAGTTTCAATCATACACAAAACATAATTATCATAGAGAATATTACTGTTAGATTCTGTAAACACAGATGAATTGTCTGCGATACTTCGTGTCAATTTCTAAAAATGCTTGGTGTTTTCACTTCAAGTTTTTATGTAGCTGCTACGTCTTCGTTAAATTACTTTAGTAAACATAAACGCTGTTACTGAAATGATCTTGCCTGTGTTGTATATATTATTGGCTCTGTGTTCTATCCTTACAGTTGGAAAAGTCACTTCACCACGCTACAAATAGAAGTGTCGGATTAACTATTATTCAATTTCGTTGTTACCGTTATCGCCGATTTAAAGATATTTTCTTGGAACGTTTCTAGTGTGGCGTTTTTCAAAACGAAAAGACTTTGTACTTGGATTAGAACGGCTATCTGAGGATTATATTAAAGATATTAATAATATTACCATATTGCTGTCAATTCTAACACTAGGTACATATTACATTCTAACGCTATATTATATAATACGAATAATATGATAAATTTCATCACCTTAATTTTACTATTTCTTGTGTGTGTGTGTGTGTGTGTGTGTGTGTGTGTGTGCGTGTGTGTGTGTGTGTGTGCGAGCGCGTACGCGTGTGTTAAAAATAAACCTTGAAAGACAAATGTACATTATTAATTATGCTCTATTTATAATTTTTGTTTCTTTTAATTGATTTTATATGATCCTATAGAAATATAATTTCTTGTGTATAAAAATTAAACTGATAATATATTTCACTTTTTGAAAGATGGGGAAATACGCATCCTTCAGATTTGCTCTCAACAGCTTGAAAATGTGTGTACTGATGGAACCAGAAAGTAATATTTTCTTTAGCCCGCACCTAATATACCAGAATCTATATACGATATATCTCGCAGCCACAGATGACGATACCGAAAATTCTCTCAAAGAGATCCTCTGTATTCCCAGGATCCTCACTAAAGATATACTTAAAAATCATTATAAGAATCAAGGAATAAAAGAGTTTTGCTACTTGGTGAGTAATTCTTTCTTCTGTGATTGGCATTGTCGCATAAATTATATGATCGCTACTAGCTTTTCGAATTCTCAAGATCCTAAAAATTCGAATCAATAAATTAGTTCAACTATCTTATAAAAAAGTACTTTATAAAATAAAATGTTTATACTGATATCTTATAAATATAAGATACAAGAAACATGTACTGTAGAAACATGTCTCACAGAGGAAAAAGAAAGAGAAAATATTATAAGTTCATTTTTCATTTTTCTTGTTTCAGGTGCAGGGACCTGGAAACGCCTATGTGTGTCGTATTTTTAGTAGAATTTATATAAGTAAACACAAATATCATTTATTAAAAAAAGAGACATTAAGTTTATTTTCATCTGTCCATCAATTTATAAAAAGTTGTGATGTCGAGTCTAATCCAGACAGGATGAGGCTTTTTGTTAATAACAGTATTAGTGCCATAACGCAACAAAGGATAAAGAATCTGTTACCACCGAACATCGATAGCGAGAGTGGTGTAGTCTTGGCGAACGCGATATACTTAGAAGGCCAATTTCTTAAGGATAGAATATTCTATCTTGATGATGTAGATTATGACACCAGTAAATTCCAAGTAAAAAATGACAGTCAATCTGCGGACAAAGGTTTGTACAATGGTCATTTTAATCTGATTTTATTCTTCTTAATATTAATAATTTTTCCTTAAATTAATTTTAATTAAAAATTTTTTATATTTTACTTTCTATTATAATATTTCTATATAGATGTAACAAATGTAATAAAGAACATGTTTTTAATGCGTTTTTACTTTTAATTTTTTACTTTTAAATTTTCAACATTCGATTAAAATTACAAAAATGGTTTTTCGTTTTGAGAAAGGAGAAAAGCATTATACATTCTTGATGACTCTTCCATTGGCAGTGATGGCAAAAATACAAAAGATAACAGTCAATATGTGGACAAAAATTTGAATAATGTTTAATGATCAAAATATCATCTTTTTTCATTTATTATTAACTTTAATATATTAATAACTTTAAAAAATTTTTTAAATTAACTAAAAAGTTTTCATATTTTATTGTGTAGTATAAAACACTTTTCTATAGATGAAAGAAATCAAGTAAAAGTACGTCTCTAATATTCCTTTTAGTTTGATATTTTTAATAATTTGATAAAGGTTAAGAAGATAAAAAAAAGTGATTTGATAAGCTTAGAAAAATGACATTTCCATTTGAGGCTTTTCCTTATACGAAAGGCATTTTACAAATTTTTAAAAATCTGTAAAATAAAAATCTGAAATATATCAAGAACTGTCTTAAAATACTTTAACCGTTATTTGTTTATGTTAGTCTTTTTTTATTTTTAATACTTATTTTAAGGGTTTTTTTTTCAGACGCAACTGAGACATTTATAATGGAAATTCCTATCGAAAACACTGAGATATCAATGTTTTTTATATGTTCAACCGATCCGACAAAACTCCGAACGACAGTTGCAAAAAGTATAGAAGAAGAAAAAACAAGATTTATTGAATTGGTGAAAAACTTGACGACTATCGAAGGATCTCTGAAACTCCAGAAACTGTTAGAAGATAAAACGCCAAAACCGACTTTTATATTTACTGTTACATATAAAATGGAGTACGACCTGCCAATGAACGAGCTTTTGGAAATGCTGGGAGTTCCACAACTTACGTCATCCGGCAATGCCGATTTACCCGTGTTCGTTGACGATGGCACTTTGACGCTTGGCAATGCTGTGCACCGAGCCAGCATTGAGATGTCGGAGAATGGTATCACTGCAGCTGCAAGTAACGCATTCTTCACTGTTAACTCTAATTGTCAACACGTGCAGACAACAAACATTCCTACGGATATCGACCTTCCATGTATCTGTTTGATCTACGATAAAGTCCATCACAGCATCCTATTTTGTGGCATCTTATGGAATCTTAAAAGTAAATTGATTTAAGTATCTTGAATGACGAAATCAGCTTTTTTATCAGAAACGGTTAGTTGTAAATACATCAATTCGATGTATCGATAATTAGTTGATGTCGAATGTTGGAAAATATCTTTGTTTCGTTATAATTGTACACATAATCGTAAACTTGAACAATCACATTTTTGTAAGTTTCTATTGTCTTTCTACTATCTATATACCGAATAAATGCAAAATAAAAAAAAACATTTTATATAATGTATACATATATATAAATTCGATAGGTATATAATTGGTCGAAAGACATGGAAATCTTACAGAATGACACAGATGACTTCAATCACATCGACCATCATCGCATTAATGTCGATCTGGTTTTAGTTTACCTGATATAGAACTAATTTCTTTTTTATAGAGAAATTCTCCCCCGTTTAAATGTTTACCAATTTACAATTTTTAGTATAATTCAAATGACAAAATGTATAAAATACTTTTGACTTATATAAATTTTATCGTTTGTGACTTTATCGACAGTATGTTTGATGAAACGTAATAAAAATAAAGCACATTAAATTAAAAAGTTCTTTTTTTTATTTTATCCGATGGAAATAAATAAATAAATATAGTAATCCCAAAATTGAGCTGTTACACAAATTTTTTTGTCACAACTTCTTGATCGGCTTTGTGAGAGATTTTCGGTCGTATCACACTTCTCATACTCTTTTTCTGTTCGAAAAAACATGAATTCTCTCAAACAAACTGAATTCTCGAGACTGAAATCTATTCACTGGGTTTGGCATCATTCTGGATATCTGTTTGCTTTATCAGGTGCATGGGTGCGTATTTGATTTTGCACGTCAGCAGTTACTAGCCGACAATAACTGCGAAACACAAGATTTGCTGCAGCACGATTGCATCACGTGGAACGTACATACGTACATGTGTAACGTACACCCCAAAAACGCATCGTACTGCCGGGCCTAAGAGAACTGTCCGAACGGCACACGGGGCGCGGTGCGCCCCACATATTTTAAACTTATCCAACACTTTAAATGTCTGTGCTAGAAGCACACAGCTTCGCGTTACCGAAAGCCGAGCGATCCCGGGGAGATCCGAACGTCGCTGAGCAAGAGTGCGATGTCGGGACCGTTCTCTCACTCCACACCGATACTCCGACGCTCGCGTTCCGCCGACGGGGGATAATCCCCTTCCCGGGATGATAAGCGCTTTTTCGAGTATAAAAAGGCGAAATACCGAGTGACCGATTCCGGAGCGAGCCAGCTACAAGCTGAAGTTAATGAGCTATTCCAGATCTGTTCCTAAGCGACAACACCAGGAGGTTAAGCGTTCTCAGTCTCCATCGAGAGTTCTCGGTAGTCGACTCCCACCAACAGTCGTCGAGTAACAACGCCAGGGAGTAGAGAGTCCTCTGCCTCCTCCAAGATTTCTCTCGGAGGCTTTCCCTGCGAGACTCTCCCGCGGGCCTCGCCGCCCTGCTCTGCGCTTTAAACCCGCGTAAACGTCACGGTCCTTTAAACGCCGATATCTTGCACCGCAACGTAAACGATCACGCGCCGGCCGCGTGCCTCTCATTCAGCATTGTACGCACGCGGTGTTTATCATACCTAACACGTGCTTTGCGCTGCTATACATATCTACTTTGCAGGAACTTGTAATATAGTGTCATACCTATTTGTAATATCGTGTATCACAGTAATTGTAATAAATTGTCATTGTTCTTTTTTACAGACAGTCGAACCGGGTCCGCGTTGCTTGCATCGCCAGCGGCATTTTTGGTAGTCGTAGGAGGTGGCGGCGGCGGTGGTGGCTTTCGTTGCAGGTTGGCGTGTCCGACACTGTTTCTCAATTCCTTCGATCTCGTCAACCCGTCGGAGGAGGTCCCCGGTTCGGTTGATGCTCTCCCGACGTATGTGTAACTTGAATTATGAGTATATGTTTTCATATAACGTGTGCATTTGCTCTGCGGAGGAGTACCCCCTAGCTCGCCGCATCATGGTGGTCAGTTCGGTGGCGAACTTTCGATATAACTCCTCGGGTTTCTGGCGCGTCTGTATCTCCCGTATGAGTTAGTGTTGGTAACCGAGAGGGTTTCCGGATGGATGCCACGTGCGTATTTGGCACTTTGCCGACGTTTCGCAAACATTGCAGCTTGCATCATCAGGGCTAGGAGCTCCGATTCTGAGCTCTCTTCGGTTGTGGTAGTCCTTATATACCCCCGTTGTTCCTGGTGGGGAGAGGGAGAGTTGATTTGGTCAGCCAATCAGAATGTTTTAATTGATCGGCCGGTATTGGGAGGACGGTATGCCAAATAGGATTTAAGCCTTAAAACTAGTTAGTGTCGGTATTATCGAGGCCAGAAATAGTCCCGGAAATCCCTTCCGAAATCTTCCCACTCGTCATTGTTCGCGGTGGTTTCGGTACCACAGGAGAGCATCACCTTTGAGCAGCTCGGGGAGGCCTCTCAGTGATTGCTCATCGGTTAGTCGGTACGCGGTTTTCAATTCTTCCAACCAGGAAACTTTCAAAAAAAGTCACTGGATCTTTCCCCTCGAAGTGGCACCCCCACTTCCGGATCTGGTTCACCACTTTCACGTAGGCTTGGACGAGATCGGCGAGGGTGGCGTGTATGGCGTTGGTCGGTGGCGCGCTCGCGTCAGGTCGCGGGGTACGGAAAATGGTTGCGTATTAACTAATACGCCGGTAGGTCGTCGATGGAACCCCCGGTTTTGATTTTTAATTTCTCGGCCTCGTCGACGAGTTCGCTTTTCGTGAGTTGGTAGATCCACTCCTTGGTCATTTTGATTATTTCGCGTTTTACTCAGCAGTCAATATGGAACAGGTTCGGGTGCCAAAAAACGACCCGTTTGTTCGAACGCTCGGGCCAGCTCGTCGGATTCCGGGGTTCAATGGCTCAACTGAGCAACGCGGATTTTGTAAAATAGAACAATAACAATTTATTACAATTACTGTGATATACGATGTATCATACCTATTATACAATATACAAATATGTATGATACACTATATTACAAGTTCCCGCAGAGTAGATATGTATGGCAACGTGAAGCACGTGTTAGGTATGGTAAACACCGCATGCGTACAATGCCAAATAAGAGGCACGCGGCCGGCGCGTGATCGTTTACGTCGCGGTGCAAGGTATCGGCGTTTAAAGGGTCGTGATGTTTACGCGGGTTTAAAGTGCAGAGCCGGGTGGTGAGGCCCGCGGGCGCGGACGCTGGCGCGTCGCGGTATGCGATCGCGCGAATGGTGTGTCGCGCGAGGATTGCGATGAGATGGTCGGGTCGAGATATCCTCGACGGTAGCGGAGAACACTCCGCTGCTCTCAAATCGACGTCTCGAGGAACGGTACGGATGGTCGGTGTTTGCGGATGTCGAGAGCTCTCGTTGGAGGCAGAGCACGCTCTACTTCACGTATCCGTATTCGGTGCGATAACTGTGGTTGGCAACGTCCGAGAAATCTCGGAGGAGGCAGAGGACTCTCTACTCCCTGGCGTTGTTACTCGACGGCTGTTGGCGGGAGTCGGCTACCGAAAACTTTCAGTGGAGACTGAGAACTCAACCTCCTTTTTTTTTGGTAAGGCGGGGGAAATCCTTTATGGATACCCACGGGTCTCGGGGGAGAGCCCGTGGGTTATGTGGAACTCCCCAGGGAAAGAAGTATCGCTGGGTATACCCACTAAAACCCCCGCCGGTGACCTTCCTTGGCCCATAATGAGGGGGAGCAGGGTATCGCCATAAGCATTCATCCCGCTCACGCTCAACCTCCTGGTGTTGTCGCTTAGGAACGGATCTGGAATAGCTCACTAACTTCAGCTTGTAGCTGGCTCGCTCCGGAATTGGTAACTCGGTATTTCACCTTTTTATACTCGGAAAAGCGCTTATCATCCCGGGAAGGGAATTATCCCCCGTCGGCGAAACGCGAGCGGGATATCGGTGCGGAGTGGGAGAACGGTCCCGCGACGTCGCGGTCGGGTCTCCTCGGGATCGCTCGGCTTTCGGTTACGCGAGCCTCTAGCGCACGCATTTAAAGCGTTGGATAAGTTTAAATGTTAATTTACATGATGGGCGCACCCTGCCCCATGTGCCGTTCGGACAGTTGTCTTGGCAGTACGATGCGTTTTCGGGGTGCATTGTTATACATGTATTCACGTACTTACACATGCAATATGTGCAATGTTATACTATATAGAAAACACGGACAACGCGAATTTGTCCTGGTTGGCGTTCTTGTATCATTGATGTCTGAGGCCGAAAAGATGAGTGAATTCGAAATTTGTAAAAAACGCAAAGAGATCTGAAGGGATTCTGGCGTTTTATTCGAAGGAACGTAATATTATTTTTCCAACTTTTCAGTTGCAACAATTTCCGTTTGAAGTTGCCAATCCAGAAAGATTTGTGTATCGGTTGCGTTGGTTTTAGTTAATATTTTTTCACTTGGTTGCAATGGTATATACTTAGATTTCTTCTTCCACATATTCCTCCGTTAGTTCGTTCAGAGTGATGCAATAAAAAACTGCGCTTATACTTTTCGTTTATTCCGTGTTCATATTTTTTCATATCTATGGATAGTTCATTAATAAACAATCGAAAAATCAGGAAACTGATTGACAACTCATTTAATTCTGGAAAATAATACAAAATGTAGTTTTGCATTCAAATTTTCACAAATAAAGAATGAAGGTTCTTTTTATGTAATGATAACGAAAAACGTCGTGGCATAAACTCTATATTGTTTTTAATCATTTTTCAAATATTTTTGTGTTAAATATAGGATGCATTTTTATTATCATTACCATAGTTTAGAACAATTTGTTGCATACGAAGATTTACGTAACAAAAAAAATTAACAAAAATGCGTTCAGACACACACAAACACACACGCACACAATATATATATGTGTGTGTTTTATTTATCTTGCTCTTTATGTATTTTTTATCAAAATGGAAAAAGATAATAAATTTCTTTTAATGGTAAACACAACAACAAATTAGTATTATTAAGAAAAAAATTTAGGAAAAAACTGAAATGAACCATGAAAAAGCGAGCCTAATAAACATTCTTTTTTTATTGTTTTAACGCTTATAGAGTTATCGATTTTCTTTTTACAAATCAGTATAAACGTAGCACAATACAGTCCAATTGCTAAAAATTCAAAATTTGAAAAATGCGAGATTGGCAAAATTTGTTATTTTTCTTTTCTTACATTAAAAACACTTTTAGTTTTTGCGTTGCAATTTGTGATACAACTCAGTGCAAATGAAAAAAAATACAAAAGTCCATAATTGCAAAGCAAACTTCACACATGTACTGAAGATAATAAGAGATGCGAAGAGATTCTCGCGATTATTCCAAAGAACATAACATTACTTTTCAAATTACCGCCTTTCAATCGTAGCGATCAGTTGAAATCTCAGTCCATACAGAAAGATTTGCTTTCGTTTTAATTCATATTGTTTTCATTTTACAATGAGAAATTATAATGAGAAATTTATAATGAGAAATATATATTTTTTTCTTCCACACATTCTTTAGTTTTGTTCAAAGTAACGTCAGAAATTGCTTTTATTTTTTTGTCCAATCTATGTTCATAATCATGGCAATAGTTCAAGAATAGTTGGCGAATGAGAAAAACGGATTGGCAACTAATTTGATTTTGAAAAATAATACAGTGTACTATATACAAAAGAGAAATCTTTTATATCCCTATCTTTGTGAGTATAATATAAAATCCCTTCATTTATAAGGTTATTTATTTTAAAACTAACTTTTATTTCAAACTTCTGATCTTTTTAAACTCACTTATCCAATAATACTTTGGTAATATTTTTGCGCGGTTTTTATTCTATCTTGACTCAAATTATTCTTGCTTTTAATGAAAAATTAGTTGTATAATTAATTATTATAATTAATTATTTTATATAGTTTTTTACTTTATATCACTTGATGTGATTTGATCTTATTATGATAGTCGACGTAGAATAGATCTTATGTTAGAATATTTATAGAATACTTACAATAGATCTCTATATTTAGTTTATTTAATTCTTTAAATTTATTTTTTTATCTGGAACTTAATTAATAGTTTTATGTATTTTAACTAATGATTGTCATCATAACTACTGATTGTCATATTCAAGTTTTTTTGACTGATGAAGACTCTGTGTAGCGCGAAACGTTCTAAAAATTTTTATTTTTTAAACTCTATTAAATTTAACTATGTAACGACCACTTTTGCTCGTTTATTGATCCATGATTATTCTATAATTCGTTCCATGCGATCATAGCAGCAAACACTGTAGCGCAGAGAAATTACTTGTCTTGGGTTGCGTTTTCGGAGTTAGAAAAAAGAACTAAAACAGAGACTGAAAGCGATAGGTTTTGAAGGTGCCAAATACAGAACGCATTTAAATAACTATCACAATTGAATAGTTCAGAATCAGAATTTTTTTGTAACAAAGTATTCCGCATACAAGTATTTATGTAATAAAAAAAATTTAATAAAAATTCTTTTAAACATAGATATAATTATAATAATTATGCATCAAATTACTTTTAGAATAATTATTTACTCTGACTACAATAAATCCTGCAGAAAAAACATAAATATGAATTTAATCATTGATTTGAATAAAAAATTGAAAGTAAAATTGAAAGTAATTATACATATGAAAGAGAATTTTACTGTTAGTTTCTATTAAGAAGATGAACCGATAACAAGATATCGCATTTATCTTAATCTCTCTAAAAATACTTGATAAAAACCTATTCAGATATTTTTTATTTTAAGTTTTTATGAGTTTTTTATGAACTTGCCGCGTTCTCGTTAAATTGCACTAGTAAACATAAATGACACTACTTATGATCTTGTTATACATATACGCTTGATTCTATTGTATTCTATCATCACACAAAGGTCTCCTCACCACTTTAGTATAAATTAAATTGTCAGACAACTATTGAATTTCGTCGACGACAATTATTGCCGATTTAAAGAAATTTTCTCGGAACATTTTGTGTCTAATGCTTTTCGTAACAAACAATTTTTGTAATTGAATCGGAACTGTGGCTATAATCTGAGGACACAGTTCTCGTTAAAGATATATCATTGCTGTCAATTCTAACAAATGCGACAAAATATGTGAATACTATACATATAAAACATGAAACACTTGTTCATACATTTTGTTCTTAATTTTCATTTTGTGTGCGCGCACACGCGCGCGGTGTGTAATATAATACATATTACAACTTACATTTAATTCTTTATTTCTCTTAATTCATTTTCTATGATCTAGAGGTATTTGTTGTGTGTGGAAATTAAATATTCGTAGATAACACATGTATTTTTTTTAAGATATTGACGCGTGCTTCAAATTTGCTCTCGAAAGTGTGAAAAAGTGTGTATCAATGGAGCTGAAAAACAACGTTCTTTAGCCTGCATTTAATATACCAAAATCTACTTGTGATATATTTCGCAGCCAACAACGATATTAAAGTTCTCTCCTTTACTTGATGGTACCACTAAAGCTATAGTTGAACAATACTATAGGTATCCGGGAATTTATCAGTTTTGTTACGTGATAAGCAATTTTTTCACCGTTACACAAAGTATGCGAGAATATACAACTTATATATTGCTAATCTTTCGGATCTTTTTCTTAAATTCCTAAAAATTCTTAAAATCCTAAAAATTCTAATTAATCAATAAATTCAACTACGATAATTCATATAAATACAAGATCTAAGAAATATTTAGTATTTTTTAGAAGGGTAAAAGAAAGAGAAAATATCATAAGTTTAATTTTTATATTTCTTGTTTCAGATGAATGGATATGAGAACTCCTATATGTCGTATCTTTAGTAGAGTATGGATAAGTGAATTTAAATTATTAAAAAGTGTGACATCGAGTTTATATTTGTCTGGCCGGCAAGTCGTAGGAAGTAACTATTTCGAGCCTGATCCAGACAAAATGAGAATTTGCATCAATAACTGTATTAGAGATATAATGGAACGCAACATACAAAATCTGCTGAACAGTATTAATAGCAATACTGATACAGTTCTGGCGAACGCGATTTTCTTAAGAGGTTATTCGGTAATTTTGGCGATAATAACGGATTCTTCACGACGGTACTGATATTGAATATTATACTTATTTTATCTTAACACCAGTGATGCCAAAAATTGACAGTCAATCTGCGGACAAGTGCTCGAATAATAATTACCAGTCACCATAAATTTCTTTTTATTCAAGTGTCGTTAACGTCAATAATATAATTTCTAAATTAACTTTAAATAAAAAAATTTTTATATTTTATTTAGTTTGTATAAAACATTGCATTTTCTATAAATGCAAGATATCAAGTAAAAATACATTTCAAAGTTTTTTTCACTTTTGTATTTTTAATGAATTGATAAAGACCATTAAAAATAATGCTTTTCCTTTTAAAAAATGTGGAAAGCATGTCATGAATTTTTAACAATCCGTGATGTAAACCATATATATTTATTATAAGAAATGTCTTAATACATAATTATTTGTTTATTTTAACCTTTCTTTATCTTGAATTTGTTATTAATTTTAATTGTTTTTCTTTTTAGACGAAATTAAGCAGCGAAAGGTACTTTTAACGGATTTTTCTCAAACAAAATAAAATATCAATATTCCTCATACGTCCAACTCTTGGATCGAGAGCCAAATGACAGTCGCAGAAAGTACAGAAATAAAAAAAGACAGTTATTGAATTAATAAACCACTGACCGCGACAGATCGAGGAAGGATTGTGGGACCTTCGCAAAACGTTAGATAATGGATCAAAACAGACTCGTATATTTTCGACATTCAAAATAGAGCAAAATCTGCAAATGAACGAGATGTTGGGAGTTCCGGAACTGACACCATCTGACAGGGCCGAGCTGTACACATTCATTGAGAACGACACTGTTCTGGCAATACCGTGCATCGAAAATGACAAAGATTGTATCTCTAACTTACTTATAATTATTGGTAATATTACAATATTAGAACATATATTAAAATATATATAATATATATTATAATATATTAGTTATAATAAAATAACTGCAATAATTTATTATATTAAATTAATTATATTATGATAATAGTTTATTATTAATAAATTATAACATATCATAATATAGTACATTATTAAAATTATTATAATTATTACTTATAGTGTCAATTTTATCGATTGTGATTTTATCAACGATACGTTCGGAGAAGTCTAACAGTTTTAATCAACAAATTTTTTTTTTTCTCTTTATTCGATAAGAAGATTTAGATCTACTCAAAAATGTGTATCAATCTTCCTAATTATAAAAAAATTGCCTAAAAATTTTTTATTTTTATTTTGTGATCGACTTCTTGAGAGATTTGTACAATCGGTAGCTTGCTCCTCTTCTGATTGAATCGAGAAGCTGAATTCCTGAGATTGAATCCCATTTTCTTTGTCATTTTAGATTATAATGCTTTTGTTTTGGTATCTGCTTGTCAGCATCATGTGAGTCTAACTTTGAATATCAGCGACGATTAGCCGGCATCTGTGAAGCACGAGAATGTTGTGATCTGCTGCAGCCGTTGACAATAACTGTAGAACATACACATGTAAAGCGGCACACGATGCTTGTTTGCTGGATTACTAACTGGTCACTCTGCTGGCTGGTCTGCTGCATCCTGATTGGCTCTCAAAATGAGCAAGCACAAATCCACGCGAGAAAAATAGTACCTGACCTATTACGGAAATCTAGCTGACCAGTCAGAAAGCAATCCAGCAGGCAAAAAAGCATCGTGTGCCGCAGGCTTAATACGCAATGCAGTATGGCATATTAGGAACACGGACGAATGCAAATTCATCCTTCGTGCCTCCGAGTCCTTAAAGTACTAGAAAACGATGAGCGAACTCGAGATCGAGTAAGAGATGCGGAGAGATTCTCACATCTCTTCGAAAAAAATATAATGTTGTCTTTTGCTGCAGCGAAGTTTCATGCAGAGTGCGCGTGGCAAAACAATGAAACTGGAGCGCATTCTGTAGAAAGCATATAAAAGTGATCGAAACATTGAATTGTATTGTATTATTGAAAGGTTTCTTTGAATTCATATCTTATTTTCAATTTCAAGTATAAATATTTTAGTAATAATTAAGAACATTTTACGAATAATAATTAATAGACGTTCTTTCATAACGTCTATGCGAAAAAGTTAAAACGATTCCATTTGGAGTGACTAGTTCGGATAAGTTGTATTTCACTTTCGTTTATTTTTCAGTTTGTACTTTTAAGTTTCCCTTTTTATTTCCATTCGTGAGTTCCGTTTTGAGTAACGTGTCCCATGTACGTGGCAAATACGTCATAGTAACATTATTACGTATTATATACGTCACTATACGTGCTGGCAGGCATGGTGGAAAAACTTCTTCTTTCGCCTATCTCACGCGCATTGTGACAATTAATACTCCAAAAATTATTGGCGGTCTGAATACTGGAAAAATTGACTACAGACCTAACCTTGGTAAATAATTATTAATAAATATGTTTATGTTTCGCGCGGCAACAGCAAGATATTAGACAGACCGGATATATTTACATGCGAGTTGCTTAGTTAAGCCGAAATAAATTGTTAATCTTAATTTAGTGGCTGGATCGATTAAATTTAACTCAATTGATAGCTTGGGATTCCTATTGCATCAGAAAAATATTTTTAGTTTTGCTCTTTATACAACGGAGACAGGGCCGGTTTGAGGATTTATGACGCCCGGGGCAAGGACTTAAAATGGCGCCCCCCTCGCGCCCCGACACACGCGCGTGCTAGCGGCCGAGCGCCGCAAAAAGCAGTAGGGGAGACCGGGGCAGGTTGTAACAAAATTTGCTTTTTTTAGCATAAATATTTACCTAGCTGATTTCTTTTTAAAACTAATATTTAAAATTGTACCTGCATGTTTCGGCTATAAACTAGTTAAAAAAAAATTTCAAAATTTTGATTAGTTTAAGCTAGAGAATTTTTTATTTGGACCAACTTTTTTGTTACAACTTACCCCGGGACCGGGGCAAGTTGTAACAGTGCCTGGGGTAGGTTGTAACAAGACTTGTTTTTTAAAATAAAGGACAGGTAAAAGAAAAAACAACTGAGGTATTTTTCATTTTTTAATTAAAAAAATAGAAAAACTTTATTTCTAGAAACTAAAAAACTTAAAAAAGTAATTCTTGTTAGAAAAAGTTAACAAAACACAAAAAAAACTTTATTTCTAAAAATTAAAAAACTTTCAAAACAAACTTTTAAGGAAAACAAGTTAACAAAACAAAGAACATGTTTATTTTTAAAAACTTACAAAACTAATTTTATAACGAAAAAAGTTTGCTTCATTTTTAATCATTGTCGGAATCACAGTTGTGGCAAATATCGGGAAAATTTCCCTCCGTGCATTGCTCGTGGGACCAAAATCTGCACATGTGGCATTTGATGACATATATTTTTCTATTAAAAACAACTTCTTTATTAATACAAACGTTCGGGGGTAAGTTGTAACATGTTACAACTTACCCCGCCGGTTTTGTTACAACCTGCCCCAATCACGTTTTTTAAATATTTTTTATTAATTAACAAAAATCATGCAAACTTCAATAAAACGCAATGTGTGTATAGAAAGGTACATCCTTTCTATACGAAAATCAAAAATAAAAACTACAAAATTTTATCAGGCCTAGCTTAGAAACCAAACTAATTAGGATGATGTAAATTTTACTTACGTGGTCTAAAAGCACGTTTTCTAAAATAAACAAGAAAAGCACACCTCGCTTGGGCCACTGTCTAGGACCAACTGAGCGGACACGAAAACGCAGTCTGCGTATGCAAAAACAATTGTTGCCAGACTTCCCGTTTTTAAGAAAATGGCGGTGTTACAACCTACCTCGTGTTACAACCTGCCCCAGTCTCCCCTACCGTGGATGTGTACCACGCCAGTCTAGCAAAGGGGGCACCATCGAGTAAAGTGTCAAAATTTTTAGATGTATACATGTATATAAACAGTATGTATACATAATAAATTATTTATTCAATTTGTAATAGTGAATAACAAAATATTGAGATAAATTATTATTAATACTGCTTCTTGCGGCGCCCGGCTGCACACGGCGCCCGGGGCGGCCGCCCCGCTCGTCCCACCTTACGCCGGCCCTGAACGGAGATATATTGTTATAAAGCTCAAATCTGTAAAAAATATACATATATAAGAAACGTCGTCATCATCATCGTTTCTTTGCAAATTGCGACATAGGCTGCTGTCCACGCTTTACACTACAAATGCTTCAAAACTTTTTTCTTCTCCTTCTTTCTTTATTAGAAGGAAAGAGAACAAAAATACTTCAAAGCATTTGTAGCGTAAAGCGTGGAGCGTACCTACAGGGTGTGCTTCACTTAGCACTTCCAATGTCCTTCGCATCATCTCATCTTTGTTCTTTCGACAAGGAAGAATGATGTTCACGAGCATTAGAAGCGCCAAATAGAATGCATAGTTTCTGTGGAGGTTAGATATATGATGTTGTATTATACATATTATGTACACACACACACAATCACACACATAATGCATATGCACGCGCACGCACGCACGCACGCACGCACGCACGCACGCACGCACGCACGCACGCACGCACGCACGCACGCACACGCACGCACACGCACACGCACACGCACACGCACACGCACACGCACACGCACACGCACACGCACACATGTGTGTGTGTGTGTATATGTTTATTTATAAGCAATATATGCGATGCATAAACAGTGAAGTATTGTATAAAAATGGTATTACATCAATGATTTTGCATAAGAATCAATAATATTCTATAATTATTTGGTAGTTTAAAGTTTATAAAGTGCACAACATATTTTAATTTAAATATTATATGATATATTGTCTTATAATATAATATGATATAATTAGAATTCTCATATTTTAACATATTTTCAATATAATAATTCATAAAATAGTTTCTTTTTATTGAAAAATTTTCATATTCTATGTTGCTAATACATAAGGATATGAGTACCTTCTCCCCCTTCCCTTCCTACAAATGATTATACCTCCTTAAGCAAAATGATTACAATAATATTACAACAAAGGAAATCAAACGTTTTTCGACATATCTGGCAAACTTTTTATTTCAAACTACTTCATAACGTTTTGACCGAGAATTCCGGTACTTTTCAAGTGTAAATTATTGATACGCCACCACACTTTAACATAATCAAAACTTTGTGTCATCAATGGGTCTGAATTCAAATAATATTATGTTAAAGCGTAGCGGTGTATCAGTAATTTCCACTTGAAAAGGACCGGAATTCTCGGTCGAAATGTTGTGAAGTAGTTTGAAATAAAAAGTTTGCCAAAAAATGTCAAAAAACGATTAATTTTTTTTGTTGTAATTCTTAATAGTGAAGAAAAAATTTTTCAAATTTGAATAATTTTACACTATATTTTCCATGTTAATATCTTTTTCTTAATATTGTTATGTTTTTTAATGTAAATTAAAATCTATTTATGTACAGAAAAACACTTTTACAACATTATTATCTAGTTATACTATTTTTTTCAAATAATTACTACAAATAAACAACATACAAACGAAAGATTACATACAAAAAAAAGATTTACTCATGTGACAATGGCATGGAAAATTGAAATGTAACAAAATTATATTGATCTTAATCCATTTGGAATTAAATAAGAAAATGACAGATTGATATTTTTCGAAAGTTTCTACTTAATGTAAACCGCAACGTGACAATCGTAATAAAATCGTTTGTTACATGTAAAGATTTAGTAATAAAAAAAATTAATAAAAAAACTTATATATCTAATTTTTATTAATTTTTATATTTATATTTAATAACGATATAATAAATCTATTTATATTTAATATTTATATTTAATGATGACATTGTATTTCAAAAGCTTTGTATTATGGATTGAATTAGAATGAATGAAATTCGGTATAAAATGAACAAAATACAGACAAAATACATTGAAGTACTTAGTGATTATTGAAGTACTTAGTTTTTTAATAATACGTTTTTTTTTACATAAAATATTACTGTTAGAACCAATGAACAATAAATAAAACGTCCACAAAACTTTGCGTTTATCCTAATCTTTGACAATTCTTGGTTTTCATGTGACTGCTGCGTTCTTGTCAAAGAGTAAACATAATACTTACCGATTCATATTGACTACTTATGTATTATACTGTATTCTTCAGCAGAATCGCGCCTCATCATTTACGGTAAATGAATGGAACTAATGGACAACGTCATTGTAGTTCCGTTAATTTTTAGAGACATTTTCTGACTTACAAGGAAACCTCTCGAAGTGGAAAATTCTGTTTTTAATGAAACTTTACACACATGTAGGAGAGGTCAATACATGAATTTAGAAATTTAAAGTTGGTGCCATAAAACGATTCTAAGGGGTGAAATCACTCTTCATATATAGAGCGGTTGTTTACATTTCTCGATATATCTCGAAAACTATTGAAGATATCAAAAAATGTTTTATATAAAAGTTTCATGGTAAAATCATCTCTATTTAACCAGTTTAACAAAATTTTGAAAAAAAATTTTTTGAACAATATTTTTTCCAAAATTTTGAAAAAAAAATTTTTTTACAAAATTTTGCTAAAATATTTAAATAGAGGTGATTTTACCATAAAACTTTTGTATAAAACATTTTTTGATATCTTCAATAGTTTTCGAGATATATTGGAAAAAGTAGAATAAAAAGTCGCTCTATATATGAAGGATGGTTTCACTCCCCTTAGAATCGTTTCTTAATAGCAATTAAACATTTCTAAATTTATCTATTTACTTTTCTTCTCCCCACATGTGTGTAATATTTCATCATAAGAACATCTTTCAGCACATTAATAATTTTGAAAAAATAATTTTTTGCATCTATTATAATAAAAGAATATTTATCGCATTATAATATGAGAAAAAAAAGTTTTATTCTGAATTATGCTTATAATTCTTTAAATATTCTAATAGTTTTAGCGCCAATTAAAAGTTTCTCTATTTATTCTAATATGTCTAATATGTTTTAATATGTGCCGATATATATATTACCTTTTCAAAAAAAGATAAAAAAAGGTGCCAAACGTACGCGCAGATATACGAGATATAATTATGAATAATACTACAAAATGCGTGATATCAGTACAAAATTACTTTTTTTAAAAAAGGCGCCAAGTGTACGTACAAAACGGACCTCATTACAAAACTATTTGTATATATATATTTACCTACTGTATAACATTTAAATTGAATAAAAAAATATTGCAAAAAATTTGGCGCTGCTATATACATGTGTATATACACAACAATTGAAAGATTTATTCCTACTTGGTGTCATTTTTTGACACATCATATCTTTTTAAGTATATTAAAAATACCTATATATAGATATATATAGGTATTAAGTAGATTAAAAATACCTATATATAGACAAATAGTACAGTAAATGTATAAATGTATTGTGTATTGTGTAAAGTTTTACGTTTACCTTACACAACACATTTAAATTACTTACAAATATTTCTGGTATAGCAGCGCCAAATTTTTTGCAATATTTTTTTATTTAATTTAAATGTTATACAGTAAATATATATATACAAATAGTTTTGTAATGAGGTCCGTTTTTGTACGTACACTTGGCGCCTTTTTTAAAAAAGGTAATTTTGTACTGATATCACGCATTTTGTAGTATTATTCATAATTATATCTCGTATATCTGCGCGTACATTTGGCACCTTTTTTTATCTTTTTTTGAAAAGGTAATATATATATCGGCACATATTAAAACATATTAGACATATTAGAATAAATAGAGAAATTTTTAATTGGCGCTAAAACTATTAGAATATTTAAAGAATTATAAGCATAATTCAGAATAAAACTTTTTTTTCTCATATTATAATGCGATAAATATTCTTTTATTATAATAGATGCAAAAAATTATTTTTTCAAAATTATTAATGTGCTGAAAGATGTTCTTATGATGAAATATTACACACATGTGGGGAGAAGAAAAGTAAATAGATAAATTTAGAAATGTTCAATTGCTATTAAGAAACGATTCTAAGGGGAGTGAAACCATCCTTCATATATAGAACGACTTTTTATTCTACTTTTTCCAATATATCTCGAAAACCATTGAAAATATCAAAAAATGTTTTATACAAAAGTTTTATGGTAAAATCACCTCTATTTAAATTTTTTTCAAAATTTTGTTAAACTGGTTAAATAGAGATGATTTTACCATGAAACTTTTATGTAAAACATTTTTTGATATCTTCAACAGTTTTCGAGATATATCGAGAAATGTAAACAACCGCTGTATATATGAAGGGTGATTTCACCCCTTAGAATCGTTTTATGGCACCAACTTTAAATTTCTAAATTCATGTATTGACCTCTCCTACATGTGTGTAAAGTTTCATTAAAATCAGAATTTTCCACTTCGAGAGGTTTCCTTGTTAGTGATTGACAATTTTTGATTTGTTTTTGCGTCAATAACGAAAGGATTACTTCAAGGCATGCTATGCATAGGATTGCTATCAATCCTAGCAAAACGCAAAATGTACATAAAATATATTTTTATCTACACTCACCCGCAAAAAAAACGGGCCACTAAATTTTAACAAAATTTTTTAACATCTTTCAATGGCGACAACTCATCGAAAAATCATCGTATTCAGATGAAATAAAGCTTAAATTAAAGCTTGAACATTTCTCTTGAAATTCCAACAAACAAAAATTGAATTACAACAAAATTGACAAAATGGCAGACATTGAAGGTAGACATGGAAAAATGGGGAAAAAAATTTTTTTTTAAACTATTGCATGGCTCAGAAGAGTTGACTGATTGATATCAAAACGTATGCGTTTTAAAGCTCATTCATTTCCAAACAAATCCATATTTTTAAAATTTTTCTACGACCTTTTTTGAAAAAGTTATAGCGTTTTGAACAAAATGTTACAAAATGAATAACACTTTTTGTAAAATCTGCAATTGCGTGCGTGTACATATGCATGCATGTGTCCTGCTCTTGGCGTAGAAATATAATTTCTTATATATAAAGATTCTTATATATAAATATTTTTGTATATAAAGATTAAACTTATTAAACAATTTCACTTGTCTTTTCTTAAAGATGACACAGTGTGTATTGATGAAGCCGAAAAATAATATTTTTTTCAGCCCGCACCTAATATACCAAAATCTATTTGTTATATATTTCGCACCCAGAGACGTCGATATCGAAAATTCTCTTCAACAGATTCTCTACATTCCCAAAATCGTCATTAAAGGCGGACTTAAAAAATATTATAAGGATGAAGGAATAAAACAGTTTTGCTACCTGGTGAGTAATTCTTTCTATTGTGATTGTCACAACTATATGAGAACATGCTATCGCTACTAGCTTTTCGAATTCTTAAAATTTTATGAATTGTAATCAATATATCAGTTCAACTACCTTATAAACAAGTACGTTATAAAATAGAATGTTTATGAATAGTACCTTATAAATATAAAATACGAGTAACATGTACTGTCTCACAGAGAAAAGAGAAAGAGAAAATATCATAAGCTCATTTTTTGTTTTCCTTGTTTCAGATGTTTGGACCTTAGAACATCTATGTGTGTCGTATCTTTAGCACTTATATAAATAAATGTAAATATCAGTTATTAAAAAGAAAGACATTGAGATTTTCGTTTCTGGACATCAAGATATAAAAAGTTGCAATTTCAAGTTTAATCCAAGGATGAAGTACTTCATTAATAGGAATATTAGTAGCGTATGTTACGTCGTATTAAGAATAGAATTTCCTATTTTTGGGTCAATGCATTTAAGCAATTTACCCTGGGAACGGAGATCAGGTTGTGCAGTTTTTAGGATTGAGTGATAGGAAAGAGGATCGGATAGTGGGAGGGGAGGACGATTGGGAATCCGGTCCCGAAGAGGTCGCGGAGTTTATAGGCAAATCTACGGGGATCGCCTTTGGGAATATTTTTATAGTCAGGGAATTTGAGGCTGATTTCTAATTTGTTGAGAACATACGCAGGGACTGGTTTTACTCTCGACTGTTTGAATCTATTTTCTAGTAGTGCTAATTTTTGAAATAAGGGAAAAGGATCCTGGTTTGAAATAAAGTTTTGATTTGAAACTTTAATCTCTTCACTTGCACTCGTCGTCCGCCTTTGAGAGGCATGAAAGAAAAATAGTTACAACAAAATGCACCAAGGAATTGTTATTGAGAGGACGGGGGCCACACTATTGGCAGCGACAATCGTAACAACTCCTTAGATATCGTTGTAATTAATGTAAATTAACAAGAATTTAACTCGAGGCAAGGCAGAGATTTAAGTTCAGTCAGAATTATTATAAATGGTATTTGAATTTATTAAAAAAAAAGAAAAGAAACAAAAATATAAGATATTATAAAAGATGCTACGTAAACTACTAAGAAAGTGCGACTATATGGTTCTCACTTTGAATTAATAAAATTTGAGGACTCGGAAGAATTAAGAGTATTGCGAGCCGTGTTTCGAATAGCGTTGTGCTTGAATAGCGTTAGTCGATTTGATTGACTAAAGTGTCTCGAAAAAACTACGTGTCTCTGCTTTTTGGCAGCTTCTTTTATACTTTAGTAGATCTCCTCTCAATAACCAATCAGCACTCTTCAAGTTTGGAAGGACCTATACTCGCACTTGCTCACTTAAGATAAGAAAAGGGAGAGCAGAGCTCAGCGTAAGCCCCACTTCTGACTCTACGGAGTCTCGACTTAGTTCTAAAAGTT
Organism: Crematogaster levior; assembly: GCA_901521435.1. NCBI lineage: Eukaryota > Metazoa > Arthropoda > Insecta > Hymenoptera > Formicidae > Crematogaster > Crematogaster levior. The sequence goes on along the minus strand of CABEGB010000959.1, from coordinate 91,342 downwards.
TAAATTATATATTTATAATAAATATTTGATTAGTTTGTCTAGTCTATGCTTATCCTTATGCGAGGAGAGTCTATCAGGTTTTTGAATCATTGTTCTATCTTTTCTAAATCTTGAGATATTTCAACAAGTATTATTTTAATGTGATATTAATTATTTGCTCGTCCTCGCATTCAGAAAGATTTCTATCCTATTGCTAAAATTACTTAGATATTGTAGATGCATGCATATAACTTATTTTACAAAAAAGTTTCCTGAGAGAAAGAAAAAAAGGGATTAAATTTCTTTGTTCGAAAATGATTTGGTCGTAGCAATCGTGGTCTAACGTGTCATCGGTGCCGTCTCTTATCTTAGGGACGGTTGAGCATATAAACATCGATACCGGTGAATATCCTCTGGAATGCTCGAAAGGAAAATTTAGATAGAATTTTAGAGAAACTCTTTTGTAATAGCAGAATATTCATATATAATAAGAGAAAGAGGTTTACTGGGATGTAACACGTAACACAACACAAGATACTTAATTTGTTACCACCGAACATTATCGATAGCAATTTAAAACGCCACGCTTGCCAGGCGTGTTGGCGAGTGCCTGTTGTTTGGAGGCAGGCCCTCTCCTATATTCTCAGTGGTTTGCCGTTGTCTTTTCAAGAGGTGACGATCGAATAAATAAAAACCGACGATTCTTGGTCGGATTTGAACTTGGGTTTTCGACTCGTCAAGACAATGCATATTCCTTTGAGCTACGACCGCTACTAAATCATTCAATGTTAAAAATAATTTAATAGAAATTTTATTGATTGCGACTTTATTGATGGTATGTCTGATGAAACGTAAGAAAAATAAAACATATTTTATTAAAAATTTATCTTTTTTTCTATTTCATCCAATAAAAATAAAAATTAATTTAATGTATTATAGTTCCCAAGCTGTTTCATAAATATTTTTATCGCAACTTTTTGATCGACTTTTTGAGAGATTTTGGCGTTCAATAGCTCATACTTTTTTGTTCTAATTGAAAAATTTAATTTTCGAGATTGAAATCAATTCACTGGGTTTGGCGTCATTCTTGGTTTTGCTTCTGCTTGCTTTATTATGTGCATGGGTGTGTATATGATTTTGCACATTAGTGGTTACTACAGCTGATAACATCTGCGAAATGCATTACAGGATCTGTGTAGCTGATTATCTCATGTAGAATATACAAAAAGTACATATATTCACGTACTTACACATGTAATATGTGCGATGCTATACGATAAAACATGAACAAACGCGAATTTGTACCTTCTCGTTCGCGTTCCTGAATTGATGAACAAAGCTGAAAAGATGAGTGAATTCGAGATTTGCAAGAGACGCGAAGAGATTTGAAAGAATTTTCGCGCTTATTCGAGGGAACATAGCATTATTTTGCAAACTTTTCGATTGCGATAGTTTCCATTTTAAACCAATCCAGATAGATTCGTGTGTCGATTCCATCCTTTTGAGTTAAATTTTTTATTGTTGCAATAATATGGTCTTAAATTTCTTCTTCCATATTTTTCTCCATTAGTTTATTCGGAGTATTATAACAAAAAACTGTGCTTATTTTTCTTCGCGTATCTCATGTTTGTTCATCATACAATCATGCAATTGTCCAAAAATAGATGATCTATCGAAAAAGTCGATAAACAGATTGAGACTGATTTCTGAAAAATTCTGAAAAAGAATTATTTTATACACAAGAAAGCTTTTACACTTCTATTTTTATGAGATAAATAATAAAAATCCCTTTTATGATGATAACGAAGAATATCACAGCAAAATCGTCTTAGGAACTGCGTTCTTAGATTTAGGTAAATAAACGTATATATAAAGTAGGTAATGTTCTTTTAATGTATCAAATAAAAAGCGCATTTCAATTTTAGCTCAGGATCATTTGTTGCGAAGATTTATGTAAGAAAAGAACTAATAAAAATGCTTTGAAACATATGTTATTATATCTTTATTAATTATATCTTGTCATTAAACGATTTTGAACTTAATTTAATTTAATGAATTCTACAGTGTAGACACGATAAAGAAAATATTGGCAGGTGTATAGAATTTAATCGTTAGTTTCAATCATACACAAAACATAATTATCATAGAGAATATTACTGTTAGATTCTGTAAACACAGATGAATTGTCTGCGATACTTCGTGTCAATTTCTAAAAATGCTTGGTGTTTTCACTTCAAGTTTTTATGTAGCTGCTACGTCTTCGTTAAATTACTTTAGTAAACATAAACGCTGTTACTGAAATGATCTTGCCTGTGTTGTATATATTATTGGCTCTGTGTTCTATCCTTACAGTTGGAAAAGTCACTTCACCACGCTACAAATAGAAGTGTCGGATTAACTATTATTCAATTTCGTTGTTACCGTTATCGCCGATTTAAAGATATTTTCTTGGAACGTTTCTAGTGTGGCGTTTTTCAAAACGAAAAGACTTTGTACTTGGATTAGAACGGCTATCTGAGGATTATATTAAAGATATTAATAATATTACCATATTGCTGTCAATTCTAACACTAGGTACATATTACATTCTAACGCTATATTATATAATACGAATAATATGATAAATTTCATCACCTTAATTTTACTATTTCTGTGTGTGTGTGTGTGTGTGTGTGTGTGTGTGTGTGTGTGTGCGAGCGCGTACGCGTGTGTTAAAAATAAACCTTGAAAGACAAATGTACATTATTAATTATGCTCTATTTATAATTTTTGTTTCTTTTAATTGATTTTATATGATCCTATAGAAATATAATTTCTTGTGTATAAAAATTAAACTGATAATATATTTCACTTTTTGAAAGATGGGGAAATACGCATCCTTCAGATTTGCTCTCAACAGCTTGAAAATGTGTGTACTGATGGAACCAGAAAGTAATATTTTCTTTAGCCCGCACCTAATATACCAGAATCTATATACGATATATCTCGCAGCCACAGATGACGATACCGAAAATTCTCTCAAAGAGATCCTCTGTATTCCCAGGATCCTCACTAAAGATATACTTAAAAATCATTATAAGAATCAAGGAATAAAAGAGTTTTGCTACTTGGTGAGTAATTCTTTCTTCTGTGATTGGCATTGTCGCATAAATTATATGATCGCTACTAGCTTTTCGAATTCTCAAGATCCTAAAAATTCGAATCAATAAATTAGTTCAACTATCTTATAAAAAAGTACTTTATAAAATAAAATGTTTATACTGATATCTTATAAATATAAGATACAAGAAACATGTACTGTAGAAACATGTCTCACAGAGGAAAAAGAAAGAGAAAATATTATAAGTTCATTTTTCATTTTTCTTGTTTCAGGTGCAGGGACCTGGAAACGCCTATGTGTGTCGTATTTTTAGTAGAATTTATATAAGTAAACACAAATATCATTTATTAAAAAAAGAGACATTAAGTTTATTTTCATCTGTCCATCAATTTATAAAAAGTTGTGATGTCGAGTCTAATCCAGACAGGATGAGGCTTTTTGTTAATAACAGTATTAGTGCCATAACGCAACAAAGGATAAAGAATCTGTTACCACCGAACATCGATAGCGAGAGTGGTGTAGTCTTGGCGAACGCGATATACTTAGAAGGCCAATTTCTTAAGGATAGAATATTCTATCTTGATGATGTAGATTATGACACCAGTAAATTCCAAGTAAAAAATGACAGTCAATCTGCGGATAAAGGTTTGTACAATGGTCATTTTAATCTGATTTTATTCTTCTTAATATTAATAATTTTTCCTTAAATTAATTTTAATTAAAAATTTTTTATATTTTACTTTCTATTATAATATTTCTATATAGATGTAACAAATGTAATAAAGAACATGTTTTTAATGCGTTTTTACTTTTAATTTTTTACTTTTAAATTTTCAACATTCGATTAAAATTACAAAAATGGTTTTCCATTTTGAGAAAGGAGAAAAGCATTATACATTCTTGATGACTCTTCCATTGGCAGTGATGGCAAAAATACAAAAGATAACAGTCAATATGTGGACAAAAATTTGAATAATGTTTAATGATCAAAATATCATCTTTTTTCATTTATTATTAACTTTAATATATTAATAACTTTAAAAAATTTTTTAAATTAACTAAAAAGTTTTCATATTTTATTGTGTAGTATAAAACACTTTTCTATAGATGAAAGAAATCAAGTAAAAGTACGTCTCTAATATTCCTTTTAGTTTGATATTTTTAATAATTTGATAAAGGTTAAGAAGATAAAAAAAAGTGATTTGATAAGCTTAGAAAAATGACTTTTCCATTTGAGGCTTTTCCTTATACGAAAGGCATTTTACAAATTTTTAAAAATCTGTAATATAAAAATCTGAAATATATTAAGAATTGTCTTAAAATACTTTAACCGTTATTTGTTTATGTTAGTCTTTTTTTTATTTTTGATACTTATTTTAAGGGTTTTTTTTCAGACGCAACTGAGACATTTATAATGGAAATTCCTATCGAAAACACTGAGATATCAATGTTTTTTATATGTTCAACCGATCCGACAAAACTCCGAACGACAGTTGCAAAAAGTATAGAAGAAGAAAAAACAAGATTTATTGAATTGGTGAAAAACTTGACGACTACTATCGAAGGATCTCAGAAACTCCAGAAACTGTTAGAAGATAAAACGCCAAAACCGACTTTTATGTTTACTGTTACATATAAAATGGAGTACGACCTGCCAATGAACGAGCTTTTGGAAATGCTGGGAGTTCCACAACTTACGTCATCCGGCAATGCCGATTTACCCGTGTTCGTTGACGATGGCACTTTGACGCTTGGCAATGCGGTGCATCGAATAAGCATTGAGCTGACGGAGAATGGTATCACCGCAACTGCGAGTAACGCATTCTTCACTGCTAACTCTAATTGTCAACACGTGCAGACAACAAACATTCCTACGGATATCGACCTTCCGTGTATCTGTTTGATCTACGATAAAGTCCATCATAGCATCCTATTTTGTGGCATCGTATGGAATTTTAAAAGTAAATTGATTTAAGTATCTTGCAATGACGAAATCAGCTTTTTTATCAGAAACGGTTAGTTATAAATACATCAATTCGATGTATCGATAATTAGTTGAATGTTGGAAAATATCTTTGTTTCGTTATAATTGTATACATAATCGTAAACTTGAACAATCACATTTTTTTAAGTTTTTATTGTCTTTCTACTATCTATACACCGAATAAATGCAAAATAAAAAAAAACATTTTATATAATGTATACATATATATAAATTCGATAGGTATATAATTGGTCGAAAGACATGGAAATCTTACAGACTGGCAAAAATTAGTTCAATCACATTGGCCATCGTCGCATTAATGTCTGGGTTTTAGTTTACCTGATATAGAACTAATTTCTTTTTTATAGAGAAATTCTCCCCCGTTTAAATGTTTACCAATTTACAATTTTTAGTATAATTCAAATGACAAAATATATTATAAATATAAATATATACTTTTGACTTAATAAATTTTATCGTTTGTGACTTTATCGACAGTATGTTTGATGAAACGTAATAAAAATAAAGCACATTAAATTAAAAAGTTCTTTTTTTTATTTTATCCGATAGAAATATATAAATAAATATAGTAATCCCAAAATTGAGCTGTTACACAAATTTTTTTGTCACAACTTCTTAATCGGCTTTGTGAGAGATTTTCGGTCGCATCACACTTCTCATACTTTTTCTGTTCAAATCGAAAAAACATGGACAAACTGAATTCTCGAAGCTGAAATCTATGCCGGGTTTAGGCATCATTTTGGACATCTGTTTGCTTTATCAGATGCATGGGTGCGTATTTGATTTTGTACGTCAGCAGTTACTAGTCGACAATAACGCGAAACACAAGATTTGCTGCAGCACGATTGCATCACGTGGAACATACATACGTACATGTGTAACGTACACCCCAAAAACGCATCGTACTGCCGGGATTAAGACAACCGAACGGCACACGGGGCGCGGTGCGCCCCACATATTTTAAACTTATCCAACATTTTAAATGCCTGTGCTAAAGGCACACAGCTTCGCGTTACCGAAAGCCGAGCGATCCCGAGGAGATCCGAACGTCGCTGAGCAAGAGTGCGACGTCGGGACTGTTCTCTCATTCCGCACCGATACTCCGACGCTCGCGTTCCGCCGACGGGGGATAATCCCCTTCCCGGGGTGATAAGCGCTTTTTCGAGTATAAAAAGGCGAAATACCGAGTTACCGATTCCGAAGCGAGCCAGCTACAAGCTGAAGTTAGTGAGCTATTCCAGATCTGTTCCTAAGCGACAACACCAGGAGGTTGAGCGTTCTCAGTCTCCATCGAGAGTTCTCGGTAGTCGACTCCCACCAACAGTCGTCGAGTAACAACGCCAGGGAGTAGAGAGTCCTCTGCCTCCTCCGAAATTTCTCTCGGACTTTTCCTGCGAGACTCTCCCGCGGGCCTCGCCGCTCTGCTCTGCGCTTTAAACCCGCGTAAACATCACGGTCCTTTAAACGCCGATATCTTGCACCGCAACGTAAACGATCACGCGCCGGCCGCGTGCCTCTCATTCAGCATTGTACGCACGCGGTGTTTACCATACCTAACACGTGCTTCGCGCTGCTATACATATCTACTTTGCAGGAACTTGTAATATAGTGTCATACCTATTTGTAATATCGTGTATCACAGTAATTGTAATAAATTGTCATTGTTCTTTTTACAGGCAGTCGAACTGGGTGTGTCCGAGTTGCTTGCACCGCCAGCGGCATTTTTGGCGGTCGTAGGAGATGGCGGCGGCGTTAGTGGCTTTCGTTGCAGGTTGGCGCATACGACACTGTTTCTCAATTCCTTCGATCTCGTCAACTCGTCGGAGGAGGTTCCCGGTTCGGTTGATGCTCTCCCGACGTATGTGTAACTTGAATTATGAGTGCATGTTTTCATATAACGTATCCATTTGCTCTGCGGAGGAGTACCCCCTAGCTCGCCGCATCATGGTGGTCAGTTCGGTGGCGAACTTTCGATATAGCTCCTCGGGTTTCTGGCGCGTCTGTATCTCCCGTATGAGTTAGTGTCGGTAACTGAGAGGGTTTCCGGATGGATGCCACGTGCGTGTTGGGCACTTTGCCGACGTTTCGCAAACATTGCAGCTTGCATCATCAGAGCCTCTTCGGTTGTGGTAGTCCTTATATACCCCCGTTGTTCCTGGTGGGGAGAGGGGGGGTTGATTTGGTCAGCCAATCAGAATGTTTTAATTGATCGGCCGGTCAATTAAAATATCCGGGAGGACGGTATGCCAAATAGGATTTAAGCCTTAAAACTAGTTAGTGTCGGTATTGTCGGGGCCAGAAATAGTCCCGGAAATCCCTTCCGAAATCTTCCCACTCGTCATTGTTCGCGGTGGTTTCGGTACCACAGGAGAGCATCACCTTTGAGTAGCTCGGGGAGGCCACTCAGTAATTGCTCATCGGTTAGTCGGTACGCGGTTTTCAATTCTTCCAACCACGAAACTTTCAAAAAAAGTCACTGGATCTTTCCCCTCAAAGTGGCACCCCCACTTCCGGATCTGGTTCACCGCTTTCACATAGGCTTGGGCGAGATCGGCGGGGGTGGCGTGTATCGCGTTGGTCGGTGGCGCGCTCGCGGGGTACGGAAAATGTCTGGGTTTTGGGTCGCGTATTGACTGATACGCCGGTAGGTCGTCGATGGAACCCCCGGTTTTGATTCTTAATTTCTCGGCCTCGTCGACGAGTTCACTTTTCGTGGAAGGGGATTATCCCCCGTCGGCGAAACGCGAGCGCCGGGATATCGGTGCGGAGTGGGAGAACGGTCCCGCGACGTCGCGGTCGGGTCTCCTCGGGATCGCTCAGCTTTCGGTTACGCGAGCCTCTAGCGCACGCATTTAAAGCGTTGGATAAGTTTAAATGTTAATTTACATGATGGGCGCACCCTGCCCCATGTGCCGTTCGGACAGTTGTCTTGGCAGTACGATGCGTTTTCGGGGTGCATTGTTATACATGTATTCACGTACTTACACATGCAATATGTGCAATGCTATACTATATAGAAAACACGGACAACGCGAATTTGTCCTGGTTGGCGTTCTTGTATCATTGATGTCTGAGGCCGAAAAGATGAGTGAATTCGAAATTTGTAAAAAACGCAAAGAGATCTGAAGGGATTCTGGCGTTTTATTCGAAGGAACGTAATATTATTTTTCCAACTTTTCAGTTGCAATAATTTCCGTTTGAAGTTGCCAATCCAGAAAGATTTGTGTATCGGTTGCGTTGGTTTTAGTTAATATTTTTTCACTTGGTTGCAATGGTATATACTTAGATTTCTTCTTCCACATATATTCCTCCGTTAGTTCGTTCAGAGTGATGCAATAAAAAACTGCGCTTATACTTTTTGTTTATTCCGTGTTCATATTTTTTCATAACTATGGATAGTTCATTAATAAACAATCGAAAAATCAGGAAACTGATTGACAACTCATTTAATTCTGGAAAATAATACAAAATGTAGTTTTGCATTCAAATTTTCACGAATAAAGAATGAAGGTTCTTTTTATGTAATGATAACGAAAAACGTCGTGGCATAGTAAAACTCTATATTGTTTTTAATCATTGTACAAATACTTTTGTGTTAAATATAGGATGCATTTTTATTATCATTACGATAGTTTAGAACAATTTGTTGCATACGGAGATTTACGTAACAAAAAAATGAACAAAAATGCGTTCAGACGCACAAACACACACGCACACAATATATATATGTGTGTGTTTTATTTATCTCGCTCTTTATGTATTTTTTATCAAAATGAAAAAAGATAATAAATTTCTTTTAATGGTAAACACAGCAACAAATTAGTGTTATTAAGAAAAAAATTTAGGAAAAAACTGAAATGAACCATGAAAAAGCGAGCCTAATAAACATTCTTTTTTTATTGTTTTAACGCTTATAGAGTTACCGATTTTCTTTTTACAAATCAGTATAAACGTAGCACAATACAGCCCAATTGCTAAAAATTCAAAATTTGAAAAATGCGAGACTGGCAAAATTTGTTATTTTTCTTTTCTTACATTAAAAACACTTTTAGTTCTTGCGTTGCAATTTGTGATACAACTCAGTGCAAATGAAAAAAAATACAAAAGTCTATAATTGCAAAGCAAACTTCACACATGTACTGAAGAGAATAAGAGATGCGAAGAGATTCTCGCGATTATTCCAAAGAACATAACATTACTTTTCAAATTACCGCCTTTCAATCGTAGCGATCAGTTGAAATCTCAGTCCATACAGAAAGATTTGCTTTCGTTTTAATTCATATTGTTTTCATTTTACAATGAGAAATTATAATGAGAAATTATATATTTTTTTCTTCCACACATTCTTTAGTTTTGTTCAAAGTAACGTCAGAAACTGCTTTTATTTTTTTGTCCAATCTATGTTCATAATCATGGCAATAGTTCAAGAATAGTTGGCGAATGAGAAAAACGGATTGGCAACTAATTTGATTTTGAAAAATAATACAGTGTACTATATACAAAAGAGAAATCTTTTATATCCCTATCTTTGTGAGTATAATATAAAATCCCTTCATTTATAAGGTTATTTATTTTAAAACTAACTTTTATTTCAAACTTCTGACCTTTTTAAACTCACTTGTCCAATAATACTTTGGTAATATTTTTGCGCGGTTTTTATTCTATCTTGACTCAAATTATTCTTGCTTTTAATGAAAAATTAGTTGTATAATTAATTATTATAATTAATTATTTTATATAGTTTTTTACTTTATATCACTTGATGTGATTTGATCTTATTATGATAGTCGACGTAGAATAGATCTTATGTTAGAATATTTATAGAATACTTACAATAGATCTCTATATTTAGTTTATTTAATTCTTTAAATTTATTTTTTTATCTGGAACTTAATTAATAGTTTTATGTATTTTAACTAATGATTGTCATCATAACTACTGATTGTCATATTCAAGTTTTTTTGACTGATGAAGACTCTGTGTAGCGCGAAACGTTCTAAAAATTTTTATTTTTTAAACTCTATTAAATTTAACTATGTAACGACCACTTTTGCTCGTTTATTGATCCATGATTATTCTATAATTCGTTCCATGCGATCATAGCAGCAAACACTGTAGCGCAGAGAAATTACTTGTCTTGGGTTGCGTTTTCGGAGTTAGAAAAAAGAACTAAAACAGAGACTGAAAGCGATAGGTTTTGAAGGTGCCAAATACAGAACGCATTTAAATAACTATCACAATTGAATAGTTCAGAATCAGAATTTTTTTGTAACAAAGTATTCCGCATACAAGTATTTATGTAATAAAAAAAATTTAATAAAAATTCTTTTAAACATAGATATAATTATAATAATTATGCATCAAATTACTTTTAGAATAATTATTTACTCTGACTACAATAAATCCTGCAGAAAAAACATAAATATGAATTTAATCATTGATTTGAATAAAAAATTGAAAGTAAAATTGAAAGTAATTATACATATGGAAGAGAATTTTACTGTTAGTTTCTATTAAGAAGATGAACCGATAACAAAATATCGCATTTATCTTAATCTCTCTAAAAATACTTGATAAAAACCTATTCAGATATTTTTTATTTCAAGTTTTTATGAGTTTTTTATGAACTTGCCGCGTTCTTGTTAAATTGCACTAGTAAACATAAATGACACTACTTATGATCTTGTTATATACGCTTGATTCTATTGTATTCTATCATCACACAAAGGTCTCCTCACCACTTTAGTATAAATTAAATTGTCAGACGACCATTGAATTTCGTCGACGACGATTACTGCCGATTTAAAGAAATTTTCTCGGAACATTTTGTGTCTAATGCTTTTCGTAACAAACAATTTTTGTAATTGAATCGGAACTGTGGCTATAATCTGAGGATACAGTTCTCGTTAAAGATATATCATTGCTGTCAATTCTTACAAATGCGACAAAATATGTGAATACTATACATATAAAACATGAAACACTTGTTCATACATTTTGTTCTTAATTTTCATTTTGTGTGCGCGCGGTGTGTAATATATATTACAACTTACATTTAATTCTTTATTTCTCTTAATTCATTTTCTATGATTTTAGAGATATTTGTTGTGTGGAAATTAAATATTTGTAGATAACACATGTATTTTTTTTAAGATGTTGACGCGTGCTTCAAATTTGCTCTCGAAAGTGTGAAAAAGTGTGTATCAATGGAGCTGAAAAACAACGTTTTTTAGCCCGCATTTAATATACCAAAATCTACTTGTGATATACTTCGCAGCCAACAACGATATCGAAAGTTCTTTTCTTTACCTGATGGTACCACTAAAGCCATAGTTGAACAATACTATAAGTATCCGGGAATTTATCAGTTTTGTTACGTGATAAACAATTTTTGCACTGTTACACAAAGTATGCCAGAATATACAACTTATATATTGCTAATCTTTCGGATCTTTTTCTTAAATTCCTAAAAATTCTTAAAATCCTAAAAATTCTAATTAATCAATAAATTCAACTACGATAATTCATATAAATACAAGATCTAAGAAATATTTAGTATTTTTTAGAAGGGTAAAAGAAAGAGAAAATATCATAAGTTTAATTTTTATATTTCTTGTTTCAGATGAATGGATATGAGAACTCCTATATGTCGTATCTTTAGTAGAGTATGGATAAGTGAATTTAAATTATTAAAAAGTGTGACATCGAGTTTATATTTGTCTGGCCGGCAAGTCGTAGGAAGTAACTATTTCGAGCCTGATCCAGACAAAATGAGAATTTGCATCAATAACTGTATTAGAGATATAATGGAACGCAACATACAAAATCTGCTGAACAGTATTAATAGCAATACTGATACAGTTCTGGCGAACGCGATTTTCTTAAGAGGTTATTCGGTAATTTTGGCGATAATAACGGATTCTTCACGACGGTACTGATATTGAATATTATATTTTATCTTAACACCAGTGATGCCAAAAATTGACAGTCAATCTGCGGACAAGTGCTCGAATAATAATTATTAGTCACCATAAATTTCTTTTTATTCAAGTGTCGTTAACGTCAATAATATAATTTCTAAATTAACTTTAAATAAAAAAATTTTTATATTTTATTTAGTTTGTATAAAACATTGCATTTTCTATAAATGCAAGATATCAAGTAAAAATACATTTCAAAGTTTTTTTCACTTTTGTATTTTTAATGAATTGATAAAGACCATTAAAAATAATGCTTTTCCTTTTAAAAAATGTGGAAAGCATGTCATGAATTTTTAACAATCCGTGATGTAAACCATATATATTTATTATAAGAAATGTCTTAATACATAATTATTTGTTTATTTTAATCTTTCTTTATCTTGAATTTGTTATTAATTTTAATTGTTTTTCTTTTTAGACGAAATTAAGCAGCGAAAGGTACTTTTAACGGATTTTTCTCAAACAAAGTAAAATATCAATATTCCTCATACGTCCAACTCTTGGCTCGAGAGCCAAATGACAGTCGCAGAAAGTACAGAAATAAAAAAAGACACAGTTATTGAATTAATAAACCACTTTACTGATCGCGACAGATCGAGGAAGGATTGTGGGACCTTCGCAAAACGTTAGATAATGGATCAAAACAGACTCGTATATTTTCGACATTCAAAGTAGAGCAAAATCTGCAAATGAACGAGATGTTGGGAGTTCCGGAACTGACACCATCTGACAGGGCCGAGCTGTACACATTCATTGAGAACGACACTGTTCTGGCAATACCGTGCATCGAAAATGACAAAGATTGTATCTCTAACTTACTTATAATTATTGATAATATTACAATATTAGAACATATATTAAAATATATATAATATATATTATAATATATTAGTTATAATAAAATAACTGCAATAATTTATTATATTAAATTAATTATATTATGATAATAGTTTATTATTAATAAATTATAACATATCATAATATAGTACATTATTAAAATTATTATAATTATTACTTATAGTGTCAATTTTATCGATTGTGATTTTATCAACGATACGTTCGGAGAAGTCTAACAGTTTTAATCAACAAATTTTTTTTTTTCTCTTTATTCGATAGGAAGATTTAGATCTACTCAAAAATGTGTATCAATCTTCCTAATTATAAAAAAATTGCCTAAAAATTTTTTATTTTTATTTTGTGATCGACTTCTTGAGAGATTTGTACAATCGGTAGCTTGCTCCTCTTCTGATTGAATCGAGAAGCTGAATTCCTGAGATTGAATCCCATTTTCTTTGTCATTTTAGATTATAATGCTTTTGTTTTGGTATCTGCTTGTCAGCATCATGTGAGTCTAACTTTGAATATCAGCGACGATTAGCCGGCATCTGTAAAGCACGAGAATGTTGTGATCTGCTGCAGCCGTTGACAATAACTGTAGAACGTACACATGTAAAGCTCGCGGCACACGATGCTTGTTTGCTTGCTGGATTACTAACTGGTCACTCTGCTGGCTGGTCTGCTGCATCCTGATTGGCTCTCAAAATGAGCAAGCACAAATCCACGCGAGAAAAATAGCACCTGACCTATTACGAAAATCTAGCTAACCAGTCAGAAAGCAATCCAGCAGGCAAAAAAGCATCGTGTGCCGCAGGCTTAATACGCAATGCAGTATGGCATATTAGGAACACGGACGAATGCAAATTCATCTTTCGTGCCTCCGTCTTTAAAGTACTAGAAAACGATAAACGAACTCGAGATCGAGTAAGAAATGCGGAGAGATTCTCACATCTCTTCGAAAAAATTATAATGTTGTCTTTCGCTGCAGCGAAGTTTCACGCAGAGTGCGCGTGGCGAAACAATGAAACTGGAGCGCATTCTGTAGAAAGCATATAAAAGTGATCAAAACATTGAATTATATTGTATTATTGAAAGGTTTTTTTGAATTCATATTTTATCTCAAATGAAGGGAGACTAGTCGACATCAAACTGGCATATGATTGGTGAGCTGCGAGCCGATTTGGTTTTGTCAGACTTTAAACCGCAGTGATTCATCAACTTTTCTGAAATCTAGATTTGATTTCAATTTTTAGGAGATTGATAAATATCATCTCAACTTCTGAGATGAAGAAATTATTGCGAAAAATATTACCTCAGCCAGGATTCGAACCTGGAACTCCAAATCATATGCCAGTTTGATGTCGACTAGTCTCCCTTCATTTGAGTTTTAATTTCTACTGGCAAAGAAAATGATCTTTCGTTACTTTCATATTTTATATTTGATTTCAAGTATAAACATTTTAGTATATAAGATTTCAGAAAAGTAATCATTGAGAACATTTTAAGAATAATAATTAATAGACTTTCAAAATGTTATAGGCAGTAACAGCATATTTTGAACGAACTTTTGAAACACCTATAGAATCTGACAGCATACTCTGAACAAACTTTTAAAACGTCTATGGTAGCGAAAAGGTTAAAACGATTCTATTTGGGGTCACTAGCTCAGATCAGTTGCATTTCATTCGTATTCACTTTCGTTTATTTTTCAGTTTGTATTTTTAAATTTCCCCTTTTATCTCCGTCCGTGAGTTCCGTTTTGAGTAACGTGTTCCAGTGGCAAATACGTCATAGTAACATTATTACGTATTATATACGTCACTATATACGTGTTGGCAGGCGTGGAAAAACTCTACTCTTCTTCCCTCGCCTATTGTGACAATACTCCAAAAATCACCGGCTGTCGGAATACTGACAACAAAAATTGACTACAGACCTAACCTTGGTAAACAATTATTAATAAATATAGTTATGTTTTGTGTTAACTTTTGTGCATAACCTGGTACAGCTATACCCAGCTGCCCCTATTTACTAAAAAATGTTTAAATGTTAAAGTAAAAAAAATTTTGCTCTTCATACATGAACGAAGATATATTGTTATAAAGCTCAAATCTGTAAAAAATATATGTAAGGAATGTCGTCATCGTCATCGTTCTTCTGCAAATTGCGACATAGGCTGTCCACACTTTATGCTACAAATGCTTCTCAAAACTTTTTTCTTCTCCTTTCTTTATTAGAAGGAAAGAGAACAAAACGCTTCAAAGCATTTGTAGTGTAGACCGTGGTGGTAAAGCGTGGACCGTAGCTCCAGGGTGCGTTTCACTTAGTGTTCATTTTAATCCTTTTTTTTATTTTTGATGATGGTATACGGAATAGATATACGTTTTCTTGTGTCAAAATTTTTATTTTTATTATTAATGTTATTGTTGTCTTTTCTCTGCTGTAATTGTTTTAGTCTTAGTTTAATTTGTTTATTAACTGTATGTGTCAGGTAACCGTTGTTTTTAAGGATATCTTTAATTGTTAATATTTATACTGTGAAATTTTTTATCAGATAATAAAGAGAGATAGCAGAAATGCTGTTTATTAAGAAATGCAATTCGGTTATTAACTTACAAAAGGACACTGAAAACATAATTACGATTTATGACAGCCTCATAAGCATTATTTGATTTTAGTCATACTTTTACTTATATTTTTATTTATACTTTTAATTATTTTTTTATCATCTAACATATGCATATTTTATTTATTTATTCATCATCTAACGTATATTATATTGACTTGTATCTATTTATTTATCATTTAACATACTTATACGTTTTAACTATTAATTTATTTATTTTTGTATACTCTAAATTTGTCCGGAACTTAGAAATCAGTTAAAGTTGTTACCGCTCAGTCCCTCTCCTGCTTTCACGAATCTTTGACACGTTTTTCTACACTTGCACAGACTGATGTCTTTTTTATTTATTTTATATTTTGACTCTATTTCACAGCCCTCATAAATTGTAAATTAATATATTACATAATTGTAACGTTCTTTTAATAATGTAACACCTTTTTTTTAGTATGTAACACTGTTGTGTGAAAAAATATACCTCACTTGAAAAGGATTAGACCAAAATCAATGGTCGAAACATCGTGAACACAAATAAAGACATTAGCCAGTTTGTTGTCAAATAATACCCTTTTTTTTGGATTTTTCGTAATTTTCAATAATGTAGATTATATTTTCTTCCAAACTAATATCAATTCTTCCAAACTTGATAATTATTGAATTTTTCTTTTTATACATTTTATAATTGTACTTTATAATACATTAATGTATAATGTTCGAAAAACATAATGTTAAAAAGTGAAATAGTTTATGAATATTGTTACATTATTTAATATAAATTTTACCAAAAAGTTTTCTAAAGTGTATTATATGTATGATATATTTATATATTTTTTTATATAGCGGAGTTTATTTTTATTTTCAATAAAACGATAAAAGTTTTGTTCTTACTTTTTTATCAAAGCATTAAAATTTGCTATACTCTTTTATATTTAAAATTGATGAGAAAAAAGAGATAAATAGAAAGGTGTTTATGTACATTGTTTACAAGACGTTAAATGCTAAAGAAAAGAATGATATAACTCAAAAATGATCTTTTCAAAAAAAGAAATTACACCAATACATGCTTTGAAAATAATCGTACAGCTAAATAAAAGTATAAAGATGTTATAAAAACTTAGAATCACAATTATATTACATTATTGAAGTACTTAGTTTTTTTAATAATATGTTTCTTTTTGCATAAAATATTACTGTTAGAACCAATTAACAATAAATAAAACGTCCACAAAACATTGCGTTTATCCTAATCTTTGACAATTCTTGGTTTTCATGTAACAGCTGCTTCTTTTCAAACAGTAAACATAATACTTACCGATTGATATTGACTACTTATGTATTACACTGTATTCTTCAGCAGATTCGCGCTTCACCATTTACGGTAAATGAACTAACGGATAACCGTCATTGTAGTTCCGCCAATTTAGAAGAATTTCTTGGCCTAGTGATTGACAAATTTTGTGATTTGTGTTTTTAGATTTGCGTCGATAACCAAAGGGTTGGACTTTAAAGGTATGTATAAGATTGCTACCAATCCTAACAAAGCAAATTACACACTATATGTATATAAAATATATTTTTATCTATCTTAATTTTACTTGGTTTACTTGGTTAGTTTCACTTGTTTTGTGTGTGTTTTCCTACCACTAAACTTGTTAACACTATCTTGTTGCTGTGTTGTACCATTAAAAGAATTTTATTATTTTTTTTATTTTGATAGAAAATGCATAAAGATAAATAAAATACACACACACATATATATATATATATATATATATATATATATATATGTATTGTGTGCGTACGCGCGCGCGTGTGAGAGAGAAAGAGAGGGAGTGAGATTAAACTGATAAACATTTCCACTTGTCTTTTTTTAAAGATGTTGCAAACATATGCGTACCTCAGATTTGCCCTCGACAGCCTGAAAAAGTGTATATTGATGAAGCCGCAAAATAATATTTTCTTTAGCCCGCACTTAATATACCAAAATCTGCTTGTCATATACTTCGCAACCAGAGACGACGCCATCGAAAAATCTCTTCAACAGATTCTCTACATTCCCATGACCAATAAAAACGGACTTGAAAAATATTATAAGGATGAAGGAATAAAACAGTTTTGTTACTCGGTGAGTTTTCTTTCCACTGTGATTGGCATTGTCGCATAAATTATACGAGAACATGCGATCGCTACTAGCTTTTCGAATTCTTAAGATTTTAAAAATTCTAATTAATAAATCAATTCAACCACCTTATAAACAAGTACGTTATAAAATAGAATGTTTATGAATATTATCTTATAAATATAAAATACGAGAAACATGTACTGTCTTACAGAGAAGAGAGAAAGAGAAAATATCATAAGTTCATTTTTCACTTTTCTTGTTTCAGATGTATGGACCTGAGAACTCCTATGTGTGTCATATTTTTAGTAGAATTTATATAAGTGAATGTAAATATCAATTATTAAAAAGAGAGACATTGAGTTTATTTTCGTCTGGTCATCAAGTTATAAAAAGTTGTGATGTCGAATCTGATTCAGAAAGGATACTGTACTTCATTAATAAGAATATTAGTAGCGTAACACAACAAAAGATACTGAACTTGTTACCACCGAACAGTATCGATAGCAAGGCTGATATAGTCCTGGCGAACGCGATCTACTTAAATGGCCAATTATCTAGTTGTAAACGTGACGAAATAGTACGAAATTTTTCTGATACACTGGATACCAGTATATTCGAAATAAAAAATGACAGTCAATCTGCAGACAAAGGTTTGTACAATGGTCATTTCAATCTGATTTTATTCGTTAACAGTAATAATATAGTCCTTAAATTAATTTTAATTAAAATTTTTTTATATTTTACTTTCTATTATAATATTTTTATATAGATGCAATGAATGTAATAAACATTCTATTGCGTTCTATTGCTTTTTCACTTTTAAATTGTCAACATTTGATCAAAATTACAAAAATGGTTATCCGTTTTGAGAAACGATAAAAGAATTACACATTCTTGATGATACTCCCGTTGCCAGTGATGGCGAAAATACAAAGCCTAACTAAAGTCAATATGTGGACAAAAATTTGATTAATGTTTAGTGATCAAAATAATATCTTTTATTCATTTATTATTAACATTAATTTATAATATATTTTCTAAAATAACTTCAAAAATTTTTTTTAAATAACTAAAAAGTTTTTATATTTTATAGTATATAACACTTTTATATAGATCCAAGAAATCAAGTAAAAATATGTTTCCAATGTTTCTTTTGGTTTTTTTCATGATTTGATAAAGATTAAGAGAAGAAAGAATGATAAAATTTAAAAAAATAGCTTTTCCTTGTGAGAAATGTGAAAAATACATTTTACATTTTTATTTAATTAAAAACATTTTAACTTTTGAAAATTTGTAATAAAAATTTGAAATTTTTATTAAGAAAATACTTCAATCTTTATTTGTTTATATTAATCCTTCTCTTTATTTTTAAGGCACTTTTTTAAGGTTTTTCTTTTCAGACAAAGAAGAGAAGCCAAGGGTAATTTTACTGGAGATTCCTATCGAACAAAATAAGATATCAATGTTCTTTATTTGTTTAACTCATCCGAAGAAGCCCCGAACAGTTGGAAAAAGTACAGAAAAAGAAAAAGATATAATTAAATTGATGGAATACTTTACGACTAAGAAAGGATCTCTGAAACTTCACAATCTGCTAAACAGTGCGTCGCGAAAACAGACTTGCAGATTATTAACGACATCTAAAATAGAGTACAACTTGCGAATGAACGAGCTTTTGGAGATGTTGGGAGTTCCGGAACTGACGCCATCCGGCAGGGCCGAGTTGTCCGCGTTCACTGACAGCGGCAACCTGACGCTTGGCAATGCCGTGCACCAAGCCAGCATTGAGATGTCGGAGAATGGTATCACTGCAGCTGCAAGTAACGCATTCTTCACTGTTAACTCTGATTGTCAACACGTGCAGACAACAAACATTCCTGCGGATATCCACTTTCCGTGTATCTGCTTGATCTACGATAAAGTTCATCAGAACATTCTATTTTGTGGTGTCTTATGGAATTCTACTATAAACTTCTTCTAAAGTAAAATGATTTGAGTATTTTGCAATGATGAAGCCAACTTTTTACCAGAAACAATTAGTCGTAGGGACGTCAATTCGACGTCGATATGTCGATAACCAACTAATCGATGCCGAATACTATTTGGAAAATATCTTTGTTTCGTCATAATTATACATAATCGTAAAAACTAGAGCAATCACAAACATTTTCGTAAAATTTCTATTGTCTTTCTACTATCTATACATCGAATCAATGCAAAGTAAAAAAAATATTTTACATACATGCGTATAATGTATTATAATTGCGTATAATATAATATAATTGATCGAAAGACATGGATATCTTATAGAATGACAAGAATTAGTACAACCTTTATTTTGCATCGGCCATCGTTGATCTGATTTTAGTTTAGCTGACATCGAAATTATTTCCCTTTTTATAAAAAAATCCTTTCCCATTTAAATGTTTAGATAATTTAATTTAGAGTTTTTTGTATAATCAAAATATGTATGACAAAATGTACTTTTAACTGAATAAGAAATATAATTTAATTTAATGATAATAATTTAGTATAAATCATTCAATATTCTTCTTCAGCTGTAGACGTCCACTCCTGGACTTTTAGGCCTTTTCCATATGGAAGGTTTTTTGGCAATAAAACGCCACGCTTGCCAGGCGTGTTGACGAGTGCCTGTTGTTATTTGGAGGCAGACCCTCTCCCATATTCTCAGTAGTTTGCCGTTGTTTTTGCAAGAGGCGATCGAATAAATAAAAACCGACGATTCTTGGTCGGATTTCAACTCGGGTCTTTGGCTCGTTAAGACAACGCACATTACTCTGATCTACGACCGCCACTAATTCATTCAATTTAAATAATAATAATTTAATATAAATTTTATTGATTGCGACTTTATTGATGGTATGTCTGATGAAACGTAATAAAAATAAAACATATTTTATTAAAAATTTATTTTTTTTCTATTTCATCCAATAAAAATAGAAATTAATTTAATGTAGTTCTCAAATTCCAAGTTGTTTCATAAATATTTTTATCGCAACTTCTTGATCGACTTTTTAAGAGATTTTGAGAGATTTGGCGTTCGATAGCTCATACTTTTTCGAATCGAAAAACTTAATTTTTGAGAGTGAAATCTATTCACTAAGTTTGGCATCTTGGTTTTGCTTCTGCTTGCTTTATCATGGGTGCATATTTTGTTTTGCTCATCAGCAGTTAGCCGATAATACTTGCGAAACAGGTATCAGGATCAGTATCTAATGCAACCGATTGTATCACGTGGAACATACGTACACACACGCGCGCGCGCGCGCGCATACACACACACACACACACACTTATGCAGGTACATATGTAATAGACGCTGTACTAGAAACACATACTCGAAGGATTCGTCCTGGTTCACTTCCAAATGCTTGATGTATGGAGCAAGTAAAGAGGTGAGTGATTCACTGCTGTAAACTGTTATTTTTTGATTTTTGTATTTTTCTCAGTTGTACTATGTTGTTCTGAGTGTGTACCAATTCGTGTAAAATCGGAGTCAATAAGTATTTTTGAAGTTTTGAAGTTTAAAACATTAAAAAACTAAATTTTTGTCAACATTCTTCAAAATTTGAATTTTTAACTATACTGTTAACTATGCTCAATTCGATAAAAATATTCACAACAAACCTAGATTTAAAAATTACATAAGTCATACTGCAAATGAAAAATTGTTATACTCTTTTACTACTATTGCAAGTTTACTCTTTAATCCCGATCATAGAAATTATAGGAATTGATAAAAATTCAATTTGAAAAAGGGGTAAGAGTGAATTAAGAATATGACAGTTTGAATTTCTTTTTTTGGTTGTGCCGGATTGTCCCACAGTAGTACAACAATATTTTCAAATGGTACAAAGTGTTGTGCCGGGGTAGGCACAAGATTGCGGTTCGTCGTCCGTCGAGGCTGCTGGGCCGAGAATGGCACTGGTACCACCTTTGGTGGCGATGTCGTTGATTAAATAAAGAAACACTTTCCTTGATTTTGACTGTTTTATTCACACACTTTATGTTACACAGTAAGATCGCACGTTACACTAATTTAGAAAGACTGTTTCACACAGATTTGCTTAGCGTTGCCGCTTAATAAATACTGACCGCACGTCACTACTTAATGATTACTGTTCAATGATTACTGCCCGCGATGCGCTCGGCGTATCGCGTTATAAGGGCATCGGTGCCCTCATTTCTTGTGATGCAACTGCTGACTGAGCTTCGGATCAGCAGTTGCATTTTCAGGTGGCCTCGTTATACTTTTCGGTTATGACCTGATTTAGTAATTTAGATTTGAGTTATTGGTTTCGTAACTGTTGGGGTGTTGAAACCAACAATGCTGCGATAACTGATTTAGGGAAAAATCAGGTCATAAAGTTAATCAATTCTTAAAGTACAAGAATAGTAGGTATGCGGATGTTAAGAAAATTTTATAATAGTACCGACGCAATCGCGTAACTTATGAACTGTGAATAACCGAATTGTGCAAATTATACCGAGTTATGTTACGCGATTTTGTCGGTACTGAAACCAACAGAAGACAGGCAAAGAAAATCCTAAGGAAGTTGAAGTGTTTTAAATTTATCTGAAAAATGAGAGAGGAAATAATTCGAATTATGCCGTATTGTGTTAAACGGACACTACTATTTTTCTAATAACGTATTAAGATAGCGTCAGTAAATTTGTCCAAAGTTATGTTAGGAGCCTAATGAACATTTGAATTTTAATTTTGATTTGGTTATAAGGACACATTTTATTCATTTAATTGTGATATGATAAATAGATAGTTTTCTATTCTAAATCAACAATGGAGACATAGCAGCATTTTGGTTCTTTTTTGTTTTTTCTATGTATTATTTTATTTTGAGTATTTTTAGTGGTCTTTTAATTTTAATATTTTATTTGTCTTTGATACTTCTAATATTATAAGTGTTACATAAATATTAAATATTTAGTTCGTGAATCTTAATCTTAATGTTCTTACATTGTTTTATACTATTACATTATCTTAATGCTATTATCTTAATCTTAATGCTATTTATATTTTTAAATGTTATTTAGTCTTAAGTTATTGACTTATAAAACTTATATATAAAACTTTAACTGTTAAAACAATATATGTTTCGTATGTAAAATACATACAAAATATCTAATAAAAAACTGTTTCATGAAGGTAAAAAAATAAAGTCAAATACACGCGTCCTTCCTTGTATCAAATATTGGTACAAATGACTTGATAAAAATTGTCAATTTAGTTGTCACTTAAATCCAATATTACAACACTTTATACTTTTATGCACTAGTGATTAACAAAAATTTTTGGTTGATAAAGAAAATCATAGAAAAATTGAAAACTAAGCAGTAAAGAAATGTATGATTAATGTAATTATTAAATGTATTATTAATGTAGCAATAAAAATTTAATTTAAGTTCAAAAATCTTGGCGCTGCTAAAAAGTATTCTACTTTAAAGTGTATTTTAGAGAGATTATGATATCATTAGATCATTATGTATAATTATATTATATTACATTATTATATTAATCATTATATTACAATGAATATTACCTTACACACACACACACACACACACACACACACACACACACAGAAAGAATATTACTGTTATTAGATTTTATTAATATAATAATAGAACTTACTATAAGATCGTTTGCATTTATCTTACTTTTTACAAATCTTTGACCTGTTCAATTACCCTTATTTCAAATTGAGTAAATAAGATTGTAAGACGAAGGTGATGTCAGAGAACCTCGGACAATCGAAACAGACAGAAACTGCGCGAACTAGTGGAAGAACATAAAATCGAAGGGTAAGCAACTTCCTATATCTGGGTTCTGTTGTTATTGACTTCAGTGACGAAGGCGCGGAAATAAGGTATAGGACCACGGACTAAGGAATAATAGAGGGACGGAGCACAAAGCTGTACCAGTGGGGCACGTTTGCGGTGGGTGGGGCCGCCATATTCGTTTAGTAATCACCACATAGAACTCACTATTTGCGTACGTGTGAGAAATGAAAGTCAGATCCTGCGCACAATAAATAAAAATAGAAATAGAATAATTATTAAATATTATAAATAAGAAATTGGAATTATTTATTTTAAAAATAAAAGAATAGAATAAATTAATGCGTGAATTAAGAAATAAAAATTGGAACTAATTAATATATTTTATTCTCTTGTTAGATGTAAAATAATTTCTCTTTTGTAATAAACAACAATAACAACAATAACAACAATAACAACAATAATAAAACATAAAATCACCGCCTAACCTCTTTACGCTTGTCATCGTTATGTCTTGTGGCCACTACACGAGTGTAACCATGTCTGAACACAGGATTTCTGTGTGAGAATCGCTACATCAATATAGCGGAAAGCAGTCCCCCCCACGCTTGACCATCCCTCTCGCCTAAACTAGGACTTTAGACTCGGTCCCTCTATTCCTTAGTCCGTGTGTAGGACAGAACAAGCCAACAGAACATACTACTCTCTATTATCGATAATCAAATCTAGATCAATACAGAATGACTAAAAATGCAGACCCACAAAACAATAGTTAAGCCAATGTATGGGTGCGAAACATAGACTCCTCAGCAACAAATAGGATTTTAGATACTTTCGAGGAGAAAAACTACTAAAGAAAATTCTAAAGTTCAGTCATAATCGATAGAAAAATAATGAAAGGTAAAAACGTTCTATGAATAAAAATAATGGTTTTCAATAACGGTTCCATTTTAATTATCTATCATTAACATTAATAATATAATTTTTAAATTATCTTTTAAAGAAAAAATTTTCACATTTTATTTTGTAATAAAACAATTTACATAGATGCAAGAAATGAAACAAATACGTTTTTATTTCTTTTTACTTTTGTACTTTTTACAGTTTGATGTAAAATTACAAAAATTTCATTCTGAGAAACAAAAAGCACTTTACAAATTTTGAAAATCATGTAAACTCGATACTCATTAAGAAATATTTGTCTTAATGTTTTAATCATTATTATTTACTTTAATCTTTTTGTTTTTAATGTTAATTTTTGAAATTTTTCTTTTCAGACAAAAATTGAGGCAAAGAATATACTTTTCTTATTTCTCTGAAACAAAATAAAGATATCAATGTACTTCAGAAGTTCCGGTTTATAAGAGAAAGTCACGCGAAAGTGCAGAAATATGAAGAAAACAGAAATTATTAAATTAATGGAACAGCTGACAATTGAGCAAGTATCTCGAGACATTCGCAAAATGTTAGACAATTGGATTCACATTCGTATCGCGTATTTTTCGATATTTATATAGAAATGATATTATATGAGTAGAACAGACTTGTGAATGAACAGTTATTTGGAGATGTTGGATGTTCCAGAACTTACACCAACCAGCAGGATCAGAATTGTCCGTGTTCACTGACTGACAGCTCTCTGACGCTTGCCAATGCCATGCACCGAAAATGCTTGTATCTCTAACTTATTCAAATTATTACAATATTAGATATATATTAACATATAATATATTAGATTGCATAATAAAAGAAATTTTAATATATTAATTATAATAAAATAACTTCAATAATTTATTATATTAAGTTAATTATATTATGATAATAAATTATAATATATCTAATACAGTAAATTATTAAAATCATCTTATTATAATTATTACTTATAGTGTCAATTTTATCGAATGTGACTTTATCAACGATACGTTTGTTAAAAGTCTAACAGTTTTTAATCAACAATTCTTTTCTTTTTCCTTATCGATAGAAATATTAAGATCTACTCAACAATGTGTAATCTTCTTAATTATCGAAAAATTGCCTAAAAATTTTTATTTTTGTTATTTTGTAATCGACTTCTTGAGGTACAATCAGTAGTTTGCTTCTCTTCTGATTGAATCAATAAGCTGAATTTCAAAGATTGAAACCCAATTCCTTTGTCATTTAGACTATAATACTTTTGAACAAAACCTTTGCAATATTCATGACCAAGTAGGTTACTTAATAATAAAATAAATTTTAAAACATGATTTATATATATATATATATATATATGTATATATATATATATATACATATACTCTACAGGTGTCCCATTACTTAATATCAGTCGAATATTTCGAAAACCAAGCCCGGGAGAAAAATTTTTCAGACAAAAAGTTGAAAAAGGGTTTCCAGAGGCCCATAAGATGATACCATTGGTTTGACAGAAGAATTATTTGAAAGTTACATGAAAGTCACCTCAATTTTTCAAATGGCATTCCCTATTTTTATTACATATGTTGTAGCTGACCTCAGCCAAACATATAATAAAGTATTTTGCGAGCCCAGGTACATTACAATAATGTGAGAAAATGCTCGTATTTAAAACCTTACTTCCTTCTTCCGAGGAGACTGTGGATAGACGGAAATTGATGGAAACTATAACTGTTGGTTTGAAATCAACTGCCACCGTTGTTCAGCGATATATTGTCATTGATGCTTCGGACAATGAAAATGTCGCAGGTGAAGAAGTTGCAGAGAGTGAAGAAGACGAAGATTTGGAGGATGATGGGAATATGGATCTAGTTTAATTGAAATATTTTATTTGATTTTCATGTACTAAAATTTCCTTTTTCTTTTTAAGTGTCACGATATTATTATATATTTTCATACCAACCTGTTTTTCACACTCTCCCATGTAATTTATTGTTAATGCAAAATACTTTTTCAAAATTAATAAATAAAAATATTATTAGGAGTTTCTACAATTAAATGATTCTTTCTTACCTACCCTGTCTACCCTGCATCTGATGGTCTCCCTCGCATTCCACGCGCGCGCGTAAGACAATTCGCATTCAGGAGGAGTTTTTGGTTGGCGGAATGTTTCCACGGAATTTCAGTCTGGCATCGGGAGATAACTTTTAGCAGGAATATATTTTATAATAATCATTCAGACCCCTGATTGTGTAAATGGTACTTTTACTCCACTTTGACCTCTCTGGCACTTTCTACCCACCATCGGTCTGGCAATTATATATTCATTTCAAAACATCATTAACTGATATCCCAAAGAGGCATGAACTGATTATATTATTCATAATTTTTATATTTTTCACCTCCTTAACCCTTGCACTCCAATTATATTTCATTATATTTCATCTATTGGTTGGCCTTGAAAAATGTCAAGTGAGACTCGACAAAGACTCCTAGAGATAAAAACTGATGTCGAGTCACTCGACATAAAAATTAAAGTTAAAAATCTAGGCGCTAAAACACGGACGGTTGCCAGACTTCTGATTTTGTTATTGTGGCCGTTATAAGGGACTGATTATGAAGTTCTAGCGTATTCACCTTATGGTGTAACAATCCGTTGCCAGCTCTTGGCAGTTATTTGACTTCAATCAACGAGTCTGCATGAGCAGTACATAGCAAGTACGCGTCTTTAGTCGAACTGTAAAAACACCACAATCACCAATTTACAATCGCGTTTCAATGTAAATTGTGCTAATAAAGTCCCAATTGTGGTGCGGTGGTCTGACCATGTATAAATCGGCGTTTTAATTTATTTCTTACTAATACTTTGTCTTGATATCTGCTTGTCTATCGTATTAGGTCTAACTTTGAATATCAGCGACGATTAGCCGGCATCTGTGAGCGAGAATGTTGTGATCTGCTGCAGCCGTTGACAATAACTGTAGAACGTACACATGGCAAGCTCGCGGCTTTTGACGCTTGTTTGCTTGCTGGATTACTAACTGGTCACTCTGCTGGCTGGTCTGCTGCATCCTGATTGGCTCTCAAAATGAGCAAGCACCATCCGAGAAAATAGCACCTGACTATTGCAATCTAGCTGACCGAGTCAGAAAGCAATCCATCAGGTAAAAAGCATCGTGTGCCGCGGAGGCTTAATACACAATGCAGTATGGCATATTAGGAACACGGACGAATGCAAATTCATCCTTCGTGCGAGTCCTTAAGTGCTAGAAACCGATGAGCGAACTCCAAAGATCGGTAGAGATGCGGAGAGATTCTCATCTCCTCGAAAAATATAATGTTGTCTTTTGCTGCAGCGAAGTTTCATGCAGAGTGCGCGTGTCTCTAAATGAAACTGGAGCGCATTCTGTAGAAAACATATAAAAGTGATCCAGGAAACTTATTTAGATTGTATTATTGAAGGTTTTTAATTCATATTTTATATTGATTTCAAAGTATAAACATTTAGTATATAATAATTGAGAACATTTAGAATAATAATAATTAATAGACTTTCAAAATGTTACAGGCAGCAGCAGCATATTTTTGAACGAACTTTTAAGAAACGTCTGTGGTAGCGAAAGGTTAAAACGGTCTATTTGGGGTCACTAGCTCAGATCAGTTTCATTTATTCACTTTCGTTTATTTACCACTTTGTATTTTTAAATTTCTCCTTTATCTCGATCCGTAAGTTCCGTTTTAGGTAACGTGTTCCAGTGGCAAATGCGTCATAGTAACATTATTACATATTATATACGTCACTATATGATGTTGGCAGGCGTGGAAAAACTACTCTTCTTATCTTAAGCCTTCGGCACACGATACGATTTTTCGTACTGGATTGCTTATGTGAGCCAATAAGGATGCAGAATTTTAGATCAAGTGACTGAAAGCTTAATCCTAATTGGCTCACGTAAGCAATCCAGTATGAAAAATCGTATCGTGTGCCGAAGGCTTTAAACCTGCGGCACACGATACGATTTTTCATACTGGATAGCTTACGAGAGCCAATTAGGATTAAGCTTTAAATCACTTGATCTAAAATTCTGCATCTTTATTGGCTCTCGTAAGCAAACCAGTACGAAAAATCGTACCGTGTGCTGCAGGCTTTACTCTCGCTTATTGTGGCAATACGCCAAAAATCACCGGCGGTCGGAATAGTGGAAAAATTGAGTACAGACCTAATCTTGGTAAATAATTATTAATAAATGTAGTTATGTTTCGCGCGGCAGTAGAAAAATATTAAATAGACCGGATTTATTTACATGCGAGTTGCTCAGTCGAAATAAATTATCAAATCTTAATATAATGGCTGGATCGATTAAATTTAACTCAATTGATAGTTTGGGATTCCCATTGCATTAGAAAAGTATTTTTAGTTTTGCTCTTCATACAACGATATATTGATAAAGCCCAAATCTGTAAAAAATATAAAGCCCAAATCTGTAAAAATATATACATATATAAGAAACGTCGTCATCGTCATCGTTTTTTTGCAAATTGCGACATAGACTGCGGCCCACGCTTTAGACTACAAATGTTTCAAAACGTTTTTCTTCGTCTTTCTTTATTAGAAGGAAAGAGAACAAAAACGCTTCAAAGCATTCGTAGCGTAAAGTGTGAATCATAAGCTACAGGTTGCATTTCGCTTAACGCTCCCAACATTCTTGGAATCGTCTCATCCTTGTTCTTTCGACAAGGATGATGCTCACGAGCGTTACAAGCGTCAAATAGAACTTATGAGAGAGCGCTAGTGAAGCCTTGTGGTGCCTTGCCGTGAGTTTCTGTGGAAGTTAGGAGAAGTGAGGTTAGGTATATGATGTTCATGTGTAACGTGTTTGAAATATGTGCATATACACACACATGTATATATTTATTTATTTATAAACAATATATGGGATGCATAAACAGTGAAGTATTGTATGAAAACAGTAGCAAATCAATGATTTTGTATAAGAATCAGTGATATTCTATAATTATTTGGTAAGTTTAGAGTTTATAAAGTGAATATCATGTTTTAATTTAAATATTATATTATATATTGTCATATAATATAATATGATATAATTAGAATTCTCATATTTTAACATATTTTCAGTATAAAGGGTGAGATGGTAATCTTTCTTTCTCTTTATTCATATCATTTTATATCATTTGATATGTTATACTTGTATACTTTATTAATGATTATAATATATGATTGTATATTTATTAATTGATATAATTTGTATACTTTATTGTTGTACTTTTCCATTTTTGTAAACAAATTAATTGAAACAAAGAGAAATAAGAATTAAAAACTTTTTTAACATATTGCAGCTACTACAATATTTTAAATAATTAGAATAAACTTATAATTCATAAAATTTAAAGAAATTAAGATTAGAATCGATATTTATTATTCATAAATAGTGCAAAATTATTAGTAATAGCAGACAAATTTTATTGATCATATAATTGTATGTAGTTCTTATGATGAAAGTCATAGCATAACATACTTATACTTAATAAAAAGTATGTTTTACTAATACTTAATAAAACATACTTATAGTAAAACTTCAACATAATTAAGATTATATTGATATGCCACAATCCTTAGATCTCAGTATTTGTATCATTCTTATTACTGTCATAAAAATTATAACACAAATTTATTTAAATTGAATTAAATTTTTGAGCTAAATTTTCCATATAAATTAATTTAAAAAAATGTTTCTTAATTATTTTTTATAGCTGTCAAGAATATAGATTATTCTTCCAAACTAATATCAATTCTTCCAAACTTGGTAATTATTGAATTTTTCTTTTTATACATTTTATAATTGTACTTTATAATACATTAATGTATAATGTTCGAAAAACATAATGTTAAAAAGTGAAATAGTTTATGAATATTGTTACATTATTTAATATAAATTTTACCAAAAAGTTTTCTAAAGTGTATTATATGTATGATATATTTATATATTTTTTTATATAGCGGAGTTTATTTTTATTTTCAATAAAACGATAAAAGTTTTATTCTTACTTTTTTATATAGCGGAAAATTAATTTTTATTTTCAATAGAACGATAAAAGTTTTGTTCTTACTTTTTTATCGAAAAACTTTAAAATTTGCTATACTTTTTTATATTTAAAATTTAGAAAAAGAGAAGATGTAAAAGAGAAAGATGTTAAGTTTAATGTACGTTGTTTATAAGACGTGCTAAAAGAAAAGAATGATATAACTCAAAAATGATCTTTTCAAAGAAAGATAAAAAATTACACCGAATGCATGCATTGAAAAAAAATGGTATAGCTAAATAAAAGTATAAAGATGTTATAAGAACTTAGAGTTACAATTATATTACATATTATTTATACAAACAAAAACCTGATAAAAATATACTTATTTGATTATTTAAAAAAGTCAACATGAAAACTTGATAACTCTTAACCAGAGCGGTAAAATATAGATTATCTTCTATTTTATCTATTCATATACATAGTATTGAATCATCTTACCAAACTTTGTGTCAGTTCAATTCAACTGGCCTGTCTTAGTGAATATCTCACTTTCAGAAATGTAACGTTGCTGACCGATCGCTAATTTTTTAACACAAAACGTTAAATTATTTTTGATAATAACATTAATATTATTATAGTTAATATTAATATAGTTTAAAATTAAAAATTAGCATTTAATGTTATTTTTTTTAACTATAATAAATCATAAAATAGCTTTTTTTATTTAAAAATTTTTATATTCTATGTTGCTAATGCATAAGAATATAAGTACTCCCCCCTCTTACAATCATACCTCCTTAAGCAAAATAAAAACAATAATTATGACCATTATATGTGGGGGATGGGGGGTTATTATTAACACTAACATTTGGAATCAGGTTGATTTCATGTTGGTGATTTGCGTTTCAAGTTCGACTGTGTCGACGCGCACCTTGTATTTAATTGTGTACTGCGATTGCGCAGATCATTGATTAGCAAAAAGATCCAAGGCTCGACCGTTAAGAGGCAAACTGAAGTTTATTTCTTTACTATTTAGTATTTAGTAATTTTTTCTATTTTTTTTTTTCTATTTTGTAATTCTTTACTATTTAGTAATGCGCGGTCAAGAATGTATTAATTGTTGTTGAAAAACAATAATATTACAACAAAGGAAATCAAACGTTTTTCGACATATCTGACAAACTTTTTATTTTAAACTACACAATGTTTCGACAGAGAATTTCGGTCCTTTTTAAGTTACTTTTTACTTTTTAAGTTACTAAGTTACTTTAAGTTACCGGTACTTTTAAGTTAAATTACTGATACACCACCACATTCTTTAACAAAAAAACTAATCAAAACTTTGTGCCAACAAAGTGGGCCTGAATTCAAATAATATTATGTTAAAGCGGTGTATCAGTAATTTACACTTGAAAAGGACCGGAATTCTCGGTCGAAATGTTGTGAAGTAGTTTGAAATAAAAAGTTTGCCAGAAATGTCGATAAACGTTTGATTTTCTTCGTTGTAATTCTTACTGGTGAAGAAAAGATTTTTCAAATTTGAATAATGTTACACTTATTTCCCATGTTAATATGTCTTGCTTAATATTGTTATGTTTTTTAATGTAAATTAAAATCTATTTATGTACAGGAAAACACTCTTACAACATTGTTATCTAGTTATACTATTTTTTCAAATAATTACTCAAACAAACAACATACAAAAAAAAGATTTTTGCATAATGAAGATTTACTCATGTGACGATGGTATAGAAAAATTGAAAGTGTAACAAAATTATATCTTAATCCATTTTGGAATTATAAAAAAATGACAGTTTCTATTGAATGTAAACCGCAACGTAGTGACAATCGTAATAGAATCGTTTGTTACATGCAGAGATTTAATAATAAAAAAAATTAATAAAAAAGCTTATATATTTTTTTTTATTAATTTTTATATTTATATTTAATAGTGATATAATAATTATATGTATATTTAACCCATTAACTGCCAAATTTTTTTTTTTGAAATTTTTGGCCGGATAAGTTATATGCACAAAAAGTTGTGCCGAGTGGTGTACGTAAAATTCCAAAATCCCCAAATGGGGATCGTGGCATCTAATGGGTTAATATTTATATTTAATAACGGCATTGTGTTTCAAAAGCTTTGCATTATGGATTGAATAAGGATGAATGAAATTCGGTATGAAAAAAACAAAATAGAGACAAAAAAATATTATTAAAGTACTTAATTTTTTCAATAATACATTTTTTTGCATAAAATATTACTGTTAGAACCAATAAACAATAAATAAAACGTCCACAAAACTTCGCGTTTATCCTAATCTTTGACAATTCTTGGTTTTCATGACTGCCGCGTTCTTGTCAAACAGTAAACATAAACAATTACCGAGTAACATTGACTACTTATGTATTATTGATCCTAATGTATTCTTCAGCAGATTCGCGATTCCTCATCATTTACGGTAATTGAACTCGGACAACGGACAACGTCGTTGTAGTTCCGCCAATTTAGAGAAATTTTCTGGCTTAGTGATTGACAATTTCTGTGATTTGGGATTGCGATAACCAAAGGACTTCAAAGGTATGCTAAACATAGGATTGTTACCAATCCTAGCAAAACGCAGCAAATGCCTATTACACACTATATGTATATAAAATGCCTATTACACACTATATGTGTATAAAATATTTTTTCATCTATTTTAATTTTACGGTTTTATTTGTGTGCGTGCGTGCGTGCGTGCGTGCGTGCGTGCGTGCGCGTGCGTGTGCGTGCGTGTGTGTGTGTGTGTGTGCGTGTGTGCGTGTGCGTGTGCGTGTGCGTGTGTGCGTGCAAGCGCATGCAAGCGCATAGGAAATTAATTGTAATTTAATATTTTATAATCCTTTATTCCCTTCAATTCAGTTTTATATGATTTTTAAAATTTTTTGGATACTTCTACATTTTTTTTTTAAGGATGTTGACTGACGCGTGCTTCAAATTTGCCCTCGAATGTCTAAAGAAGTGTATGTTGATGGAGCCGCAAAGTAACATTTTTTTTAGTCCACACCTTATATACCAAAATCTACTCGTGATGTACTTTGGAGCTACCGACGATACCGAAAATTCTCTTAGAAAAGCTCTCTATATTCCCGATGACCTCTCTAAAGCCGTCATCCAACAATATTTTTTTTTGGGGGGAGTCTATCAGTTTTGTTACTTAGTGAGTAATTCTGTCTGATATGTTATATGGCATCGTCATACAAAATATGTGAGAGTGTGCGATTTATCACTAGTTTTTCAGGTTTATAAGATCTCAAAATTTGTAATTAATAAATAAATTCAATAAATTTATTTGATAGTAACTTATATAAATATAGGATGTAAGGGACAAATTTATTTTAGAGAGGAAGAAGAAAAAAAGAGTCATAATCTCATTTTTATTTTTCTTGTTTCAGATGAATGGGCCCGAGAATTCTTACGCATGTCGAATCTTTAGTAGATTTTTTATTAATGAATGCAAAGAACCTTACATTGACGCAATGAATTTATTTTCATTTAGTCACCAGATGAAAGAAGTTAATTTTAATGTTCGTCCCGATCATACAAAGGATTTCGTCAATAATTGTGTTAAGAGCGTATCGCAAAACTGCATAAAGGAGATCCTACCATCAAACAGTATTGATAGCAACACCGATGCAATCCTGTTGAAT
Organism: Crematogaster levior; assembly: GCA_901521435.1. NCBI lineage: Eukaryota > Metazoa > Arthropoda > Insecta > Hymenoptera > Formicidae > Crematogaster > Crematogaster levior. The sequence continues at coordinate 57,229 of CABEGB010000959.1, read as the reverse complement.
GTGATATACTGCAACGGTCAATTTGATCGTAGTCAAGATCTTGACATCAGACCTGGCATCGATATTCGCAAAAAAACAAGAAAAACTAGAAAACATTCTAAGAACAAAAATTCCAATAATGGTCACTAATCAGTTCAATCTCAGTTTATTCATTTATCATTACTTTTAATAATACACACAATTTCTAAATTAATTATAAAACAATTTATTTATATTTTGTTATAATCATAACAAATATATCATAATTATATTTTATATTTTATATTTATTTTATACATGTAGATGCAGACAATGAAACATCAAAACATATTTCTAATGCCTTTTTCATTTTTATACTTTCTACAACTTGATAAAAATTACAAAAATTTTCAATTTTTCGAGAAACGTAAAAAACGTTGCATAAATTTTGAAAAGCTTAAACTCGATGTTTGATAAGAAACGACTTAATGCTTTCATTTGTTTTTTTAAATTTTATTTTGTTTCTAATTTTAATATATTTTTTTAGAGATATATGAGCAGTTAGATGCATATATCATGGAGTTACCTTACAAACATAAGAAGATATCAACGTTCTTCCTCTTCCCATCATCTCATTTGGAATCCGCCAAGGATAATTTCTCAGAAAGAGATAGAATTGATCAATTGTTAGAGCGATTGACGACTGAGGAAGGATCTCGGGAACTTCACAAACTACTGGATGATGGGCTAGCACAGGAAACAGATATGTTGTTTCCGATATTCGATATCGAGCAAGACCTGAAAATGCATCATTTATTAGATATGATAGGTCTCCAGGAATTTATGTCATACGGCACGGGCCGTCTGCACGAATTTAGTTGTAATATGTTAAGGCTTGGCGATGCCGTGCACAGAATTAGCATCAAAATGACAATGAGTAGTCTCACTGCAGCCGCGACTAACGTATTTTTCACCAACAATTCTTGTAAACATGAAAAATACACAAATATGCACACTACTGAAGAGACATGTTTCCCATGTATTTGCTTGATCTATGATAGAGTCCATCGTAACATCCTTTTCTGTGGCGTCTTATTGGAAAGCTAAGCCAAGAAAGTAAAGTTAGATATATTTTTATACTTGTAAACGAAGACTAAACCTTAGTTTAGCTGACATCAATTTTCTTTAGCGTTAATTTCCTTTAGAAACTTTTTCCTGTTTAAAAATTTAGCAATTTAAATTTTCTAGTGAAATTTTCTCTATAGTTCAAATGATAAAATATTGGATTGATTCATAAATTCGTGCGGATTTTTAAACAAAATCGAAATTTCTCATTAATAGTTTTTAATTATTAATTATATATATATAAAATTATATATGTATATTAATAATTATTAATTATATATTATTAATAATTAATAATTAATCAAACGAAGAGAATAAAGAGTTTAGAGCGTTGATTAAATTATCAGTCTTAAAACAGCACGTTGTTAGAATAGTAAAGGGTATAGCCGGATATATATGGTAAATCTGCCCCCACGGAGTTTTCTCTTCGCACTTTGGGGATCGGTTTGGTACCAAATAAAAATAATTCAGTCCAAATTGGAGCTCTTAATCTCAAGCCGTTATCGAAATATTCAAAAAAACCTAGTTTTTCGATTTTATTTTTTTTTCGATAGTAAAATTCAAAATTAAGAGTTGGCGATTTTTTTCCCAATTCTTAGGGATAAAAGACATAAAAAAATATTTTTATGATTCCCAGATCAAAATTATATCGACATGGACATCTTGTCATGGCTTTAAGCCCTTTATTCTCTTCGTTTGTTTATTAATCATGATCGTGAACCTTAAAATACTTAATTAATATTAAGTATTTAATACTTAATTATATTATTAATATTAATTAATATTAATATTTTAAATATTAAGTAATAAAATATTAATAATAATTAGTATCGATATTAATTAATGTTAATATTAATATTAATATTGATATTAATATTAATTAACATTAATATTAATTAACATTAATTAGTATTAAAGATAAAATTGATCAAATTAACTATAGATTCTCGATATTAGAAATTAACGAGTAACAAGGAAAGCTTTGAGAATCGGACGATTCTCAGTGCGTGAGTTAACTTTATTCTCAACTTTAATTAATATCTAGTACAAACTATGTTTTGGATAAATTAAGCTTAAAGAAAGAGACGTACGATTTGTAGTTTGTATTGCTAAATGAAATTGAGTAAAGTTCATGCACCAAGAATCGTATCCGACTCTCAAAACCCACTTTCCCATGTTATTTGTTAATATTAAATAAATAAATATATTTCTAATTGTATTCAAATGACAACTAGACAAAAAAATCTACACAAACTAATGGATATCGCTGTTTTATTAGTAATATGAATTTTGTCGAGCAATATAAATTTTGATGACTTTGTCAACTTTTTGGAAAAAGAAATTGTGTGAAATTGGAAAAAGTGTATCAAAATACAATTTATAGTTTTATTCAAAAAATTCTTTTCTCCCCTTTTCATCTAATACAAATATATAATAAATTAATCTAATCTCCTAAATTATATCGACAAGTTACTGATGTATGAAAATTCTTTGTCTTTGCGACTGCTTGATCGACTTGAGAAATTTTCACGATCGGTAGCTCGCGCCTCCTCTGGTCGAATCTACAAGCTGTATTCTCGAAGCTGAAATCCATTCACCGAGCTGGACGTCATTCTGCTTGTATGTATTACGTGCACATGTGTGCGTAGTCTAGCTTTACGTATCAGCGACCGTTAGCCGGTAGCATCCACGAAACACGAGCACCCCAGGATCTACTATAGCCGTTGGCATCCGATTGCGTCACATGGAACGCACGCACGTACACATGTAACATGCAACGCAGTACGAGAGTACCAGAAACACGAACGCGAGTTTCGTCCTGGTTCGCGCTCTCGAGTCCTTGACGTATTACGAGACAACGAGATGAGCGAACTCGAGATTCGTGAGAGACGCGAAGAGAGTCTCGCGCTTTCTCGAAGAAACATCATTTTTAAAGTCCTTCGGCTGCGGTGATTCCGTTTAAACTCGCCAATCTGAATTTCACGGACTAATTACATCTTCATTCTTCATCTTGGTTTATATTTTTTATTACATTCATACATTTTTAGATTTAAACAAATTCAAACTCTACTTTGCCAGTGAAGTAGAGTTTCAATTTGTTTAAATCTAAAAATGTGTTATAATTTTTAGATTTTTTCTTTCTTATTCCTTCACCAGTTTCTTTTTAAGTAATACATAAAGATTACGCTTATTCTCTCGCTTATCCAATCATAATCGCGGCAATATTCCAAGAATAACCGGCGATTGGAAAATCGAGAGAAGAGCGGATTGAGCATTAATTTAATTTCGATAAATAATTTGTATAATGATGAACAATTAAAATTTGTTTATTAATGTTTTATCTTAATGTTTTATTAACTCTTAATAATCATCCGGGGTCAGGCTGACCCCAAACGAATTTTCACACGTATATTATTAACTTTTCACACAAATTTGAATAAACGCATTTCACTAATAAATCACTGCGTTCTTTTTACCTTAAAATCTTCGAATTCAATCTTCAGAATAAATATACTTTCTTAAGCATTCTGTATCAAATTATTTTTTTCTCTCAAACTACTATATCTCAAGAATAATACTTTAAATTTTTACGTAAAAATATGAAAAATTAAAAGTTATGAATTTTTAAGTGAATTTTAAAAATAAAGACATTTTTTCCATTGTTTTCAATAATTTTTTAAAATAATTAAAACATAAAAATTCATAATTTGAACTATTAGAACATATTTTCCAATTCAAACTCTACTTCGCCAGTAAATAATTAAACAATAATTTCGACTGCTTATAGATCCGTCTGGCAAATTATCTGCGCGCCTTCGACAGATTTGTCGCCTCATTGGAATGCAGAATAATCACCAACTTTAAAATCGATATCAATTTTAATTTTTTGACCCTAAATTAGAAGAATTTATTGCGAAAAATATTACCTCAGCTAGGATTCAAACCTGGAATTCCCCCATTCCGTGCGGACGTCATTCTCCAATGTTCAAATTATGTCTAGGAATTTTTTTGATATCAATAGATTGCATAGTCTTAGCGCAGTAAGTGTTCGCTGGGGTCAATCTGACCCTATGTGATTATTATTGAATTTTTTGGAGGTGTGATTATTAAGGGTTAATATTCACTGGCGAAGAAAAGTTTGAATTTGTTAAATATGTATAACATACGAAATTGTACCACAATACATAAGATTTTGCACTCCAATCTTCACAGATGTGAATAACAAAGATCCTCTTTACGTGACGTATAGAAAGTGCAAGAAAAATTATACCGATTTCAATCGCGATTTTTTAAATTAAACGAGAAAAGGTCGAGGTATGGAAAACGACAGACATCCTTTGAAATAGAGAACATTTAATGACGATAGCTATAATCGTTTGTTCACGCTGTGTCAATGAGACACGATTCTTCTCATGGTGCCGAAGATGAGTCTCTCATCGGCTGCATAATATCAGCAATTATTATCGCATCAGTGGAATTCCAGTTTCTTTTTTTGTATACGAATATATTAGTCGCGGGTGACATGATATAACGAACGCTGTATGATGTGGAGTCTTCCAATGCAAATGTATTCGATTCTAGAAAACATGTATTATTATGCATCATTCGAGTCGATGGATGTTTTCCACCATGAAAACGAGACAGCACGAATAAATTAACACAATCGCAAACATTCTTCACGTGTGATTCTCTTATTTTTTTACAATCACAAATTACAGCTTCATGAATAAGATGTCGAGATAATAATCAGCTCCGCTGACTTTTTCAGTAGAAATTCGCCAAAAATTCTTCAACCTAAAGATTATAAATTCTCCAATTATATAAAATAATAATCAAATTCAAATTTTCTTCGATTCGTCTGGCCAAATTTATTGATATTTAATCCACACTACGTTTCGACCACAGAAAATAATAATAATCATTATAAAATAATAATCATTAATTACGTATTGGGATCCTCCGGTTTTAAATATTTAAATTTGCTAATCCGATTGTTTTTTCAGAAATAATTAGAAAACTAGCCAAAATTTATCGAAATTATGATAAATAGAGATATAATAGAAATATAATATAAATAGAAATAAATATACATTATTCCTAATTTCGTTTCTTTGTGCAACTTTTTTCATCTTTAACATTTATATAATTTTATATACTCGTTTCACGCCTGTGATCATTATCTCTTTCTTTCTTATGTCTATTTTAATAGTTTTATAATTAATATAATCGTAATTGCAATTTTGCGAGTGCAAAGCAATACTGATGCTTAATCGATTTAAAAAAATAAAGAAAAAGTAGAAGGATTTGGGCCAACAAACAACTCGATAAGAAACGCTTGAATATCATTAAGGAATCTCTCTGAGTAATCGAAGCTGGTCCTGTCAGATTGTTTTTCGCCAGCAGAGCGACCGGGCGAAAACTCGTCTTTGACCGCCTTCTTTTTTATCCGTCGGACGTGGGATAGGCGCTCGTACGGTCACTTTCTTTCTTTTGACAATGACGAGAACGTCGTCGACGACGACCACGAGCTACGACGGCGAGTCGGTCGCTTTTTCGCGCGACGTTCCACATCCTTTAATCGCGTCCCGTAATTATATGACTTCACCGGCTTCACGAACGAGATCATCCGATCTCGGGTCTACGCGCGGCGCAAAGTCACGCGTGTCAAATTCCGCACGGTCATCCGGCGGCCGCGTGTTTTTTCCAAACCGCAAATCGGTCGACTTACACGGGGCATTTCGGAATAACGACGAAACGTCACCTTGTGACACGCGGTGATCGGTTTTATCGATCTTGAGTATCAATCTACTACGGTAACAAAACGTATTTCTGCAATGTTGCGAAAGGAATCGCTTTTCAGTTCAGGATATCGATCATTTAATTTTTCACATGAAAAGTTTCATGTGAGCTCAACGATTTCAACCAATAAAATCAATGAGTTGCCCAATGAGTCTAATTCCTAAAATTGGTTGAAATCGTTGAGTTCACGTGAAACTTTTCATGTGAAAAATTACATGATCGATACCCTGATCGGAACTAAGAATTCTCTCTGGATTCTCATTTCGAATCCACGGGTTCTAGGCCCAGTTCTACGAGTCTCAATTCGGCGTTAACTAACTCTGATCCCGGGACTAGAGTTAGAGTTAAGTTCCTCCTTCGCTACATGACACTGAGAGGAAATGATTTCTTAACTCTAACTCTAATCTCGGAATCACGAGTTAGTTAACTCCGAGTTGAGACTCATAGAACTGAACCTTAGATTCGTGCTTTCACAGGACGAAGTCCCAAGAATCTTTGGCTCGTGTCATGCGAATTCTTCGTTCGCGATGATACAACAGTCGTAAAGTTTTTCCCGGAGGAATCGTACTCGTAACTGAATTTTTCGAAATTCGTCAGGTCGCGGTTTCTTCAGGGCGCTCCGAAATGTAATCTCGTGTAGGCAGGGATTCGTGGAAGTTATTCGAGACGAGGAAAGAAAAAGGAAGGAAGAAAGAGGAGTATCCGTCGTGCGCGGTTATGACCGGTCGCAGGAATTGCGACAAAGGCGTTTTGACGCGCATGGCTGCTCTTCGGGCCCTGGCTTCGTCATCTCAACGGCACTTGCCCGTGTACTCGCAAAACAATTTTTTGTTTTGCACCTTTTTCAGAAAGATTAATTTTCGTTGCATCCTGGTACGCAAAAATATATTCTTCTGTACTTTAATTCAATTATTCGCAAAATTATTTCGCTGTAAAGGAAATAATTATAATCCCAAAGAAATAATTTGTTCACATTTCTAAATCTTTAATTGTTCGTTATAATTTTGTTAGAAAAAAATATTTTTTCCAAAATTACAATACTCGATATAATTATAATACAGTTAGCAGAAAGAAAATGGAAACGTAAAGCGTTAGTGTCCGTCATTCAAAAAATCATCCCACTAAATAGACATTTATAACATCTAGTTTACTTATCCGAGTAATTATGTTAACGCGAGATATTTTCTGCATTCTTCGCGCGAAACTGCGACGCAATCCGCAGCTTTTTATCTCGAGCCGCTTATAGAAAAACAGACGTTTCTCGAGATAATTGACGACCGAACGATCGTCCGTATCGTCATGGTGACGTTGACGAGGAGAAGAATGATGACGATGACATTTCGTTACACTCTTTTTTTACATGTGGTGAATACACATCTCGCAAAACGCTAAAACTCTTATGGCTGCACCGTAATTAATTCGCAGACAAATGGAATTTTGAGTTTCACATTAAATTTCGTTAATTGCTCGCCAATTAATTCGTCAATTGGCTGTGACAGTTAATTTAATCGAGTCGACCGAGACCGGCCCTTCTCTCTTGAATCGCGTGCCTTTCGTTTGTCCTGATTTCCTTGCCATTTGTCGTCGACGCCATTATCGTTATTGCATTCATAATCCACGCCGTCTACGAAGAGATATCGCCGTAAGGGCGGCCGCCTTTAGTAGATTCAACGTCGCCGGATAACGATCATAATGCAAATTGCGCGAATTCTACACCCGCCCTTCTCTCCGACTCCCTCTGCCGGTAAGCCTAACTAAGGGATCTTGCAATCGCAATCGTGTAGAAAAGAAAGAAACGCGCTCGCAATGGAAAAAAGCGCGTCACGCGGCGGTCGATCTCGTATCTGTCAGTAGATAACATCGAATTCCAATGGCGGCTCACCCACTCACAATCTGGTGGGTGAGTTCCACGTCCGTGATACGAGCGAAGTGCACCCGCGTGTTCTAAGGAAAGCATGTCGGCCAAAATTATTCCCTCTTGAATTTTAGGAAAATGTCAATTTAGTGTAAACTTGTCTTTTTCTATTTTGTATTTTTGTTTTTAAATATAGTAAAATAAGTCGAAATCTAAATTTTCATGAAAATCTCAAATGAAAAAGAATTCAAGGTAGAAATAAAATATCTCATTTTCGCGATATAACATATGTATTGTAGTTTGCATACAAAAATTATTTTATTTCGAGAAGCTCAGAACATAATCATAAAGAAATAAAAGTTAAAATTAAAATATTATACGTAGATGTAGACAAATATTTCAAATTGTTGAACTAAAAAAGCAATTTTCCTAAATTCTGATGATAAAAATTATATTGATACGCACAAGTATCTTTTTAGATCCCTGGATTCAAGTTATTTTTTCATTAATCCTTAAAATCACATAAAAGAAAAAAGAGAAAAATGTATAGATAATTATTTTTAAATCATTTAAAATCTAAAAAAAATCTTCGAAAAGATGATGCTCTATAATAGAATATTATTATACAATTGAACACGTATTATATTTTTGAAGACCCGTAACGGGGGACGTGTTCTCCGTGCTCTGGATACAAACCTGGCGGATAAACGCCGTCGCCATCGCTTCTAACATTTATCCATAAATCAATTTAATCGTGCGTACAGTGCGATAAGCATCGCTCCGTGGTAATGTAATCGTCTCAATGCGCCTCGTCGTGGTGTTGGTCCAGATCGCAATTTCTCCGTCTCGTCGTAAAAACCTCGAGGTCCAAAGCGTTTCCCCTTCCTTCCCTTAATGCGATATTTATCTTCGTTTAGCTTACGACTTGCCACGCTACGTACGTACATGCGAACGCATTTGCATGCGTGATTCGCATAACGTAATTTCTACTTTTCAAAATGTAATTATTATCGTGTTCATATATGTTATGTAAGAAAATTTTTTTCTAAAGTCATAAGATTCTATATCCGAAAGTTTGAATATTAAATTCTGAAATCTTTGAAAGCTACAAAATAATACTGAATTTAATTAAAATTCTTTATATTATATTATTTTATATAAATTCTTTATATAATTAATGGGTTAAGAGATTATCTCGCAGTTAAGAAAGTTCTCAATCTCCCGTGACTACGACTCGATTCTGTTTAAACAAAAACCACGCAGTCACGTTGAAAAAAGAGCTACAGATTAAAGCGAGAGGCGTTTCTAGTAGCCGCAACATTTATTTAGTCCCGAAGATTCCGCTCCTGCGGATGCACGCGGGTACAAGGCGGTGAGGTTTTATGCCAGCCACGCTGATACTTTCCTGGCCGCAATTAAGAGCGCGCAAAATCCAAAGCGAGCGGCCAATTAGATGAAAATGGAACGCGCCGCCATCGAACGATTACGCACTCTTCTTAGATCTGCGGAATTCCGTAATGCACCGAATTTCCTCTGCGACCACCGATTTAATAATAATATTTTATTATTATAAATATTATAATAAATTATAATAAATATAAAATAATAATTATTAGATATTATTATAAATAATAATAATATCTAATAATAATTATATATAAATTACAGTTTAAGATTCTTAAATAATTGAAAAGAAATTACAAAGGCCAAATGGAAAACAATAAGATTCTTAATTTAAATTTAAATAAAGAATTTATTCGACTAAAGGGTTTATTATTTCTAAATAAATCCTTTTTCTATCCTTTTTCTAACTTCAACATGCATGTCGTGGGGAACAGGGAAATCGCAAAGTGAAAAGATAAGATTAAATACATTAAATTGGAATCAATTTTCGACTAAGACGCGTTTTCTATCTCAAGAAGGTCGTTTACTGGAAGGTTTATTTTAAGAAGGTCTAACTGAGGTCGTCGACGGTTAGGTTCAAGGTTCCTCGATATAATAAGCAGAGGTATGAGGCTCCGGCCATTGAGGAAAAAGGAATCATTAAGTAGTTCATCCTGTGGAACAGGGCGCGCATGAATTATTCACGTGCTATTCTCTTCCCCAATAGTTTGCTCGAGGAAAGTGAAACCTTCGGTCAAGTTCAACGACATCGACAACGAACTCACCAATATTGACAAACGGTTGTCATTCCTCGTTCTCACGTTAGGCCCCCGACTTAATTTTAGTACGAAAAACATGTCGTTGGTTGAAGTGATAAATTGATATTCGATGATTTTTTATTATAAAGAAAAATCTATAAATTAATCAAAGAAACTTCTGGTTTATTTCTAATACGATTCTGTAAAAAAAAATGTTTAGATGTGACAATTGCTTATATCTTATAGATCTTAGATTAATATTAGGATTGTTAATTAGATTCAGTTGCTACTAATATATCATGAAAATTTGTTTTAATTTTTAAGGCTAACTTTTAAAAAGAAGATTACTTATTGTTAAAAGAACTTTTATTACTTATATGTAACAGATCTTTATTTTTAGGACACCAAGCTCTGCCGTTAATGGATCAAGACGCGAGGTGAGAATACGGATCTCTTTTACTTTCATTTAGCCACCGAACCGCGAGAATCCACGTGATTTTCCAGACTAAGAACCTGAATTTATGTAGCTTCAAAGAAGCAGCAACCTGTAGCGATTTATCGAAATCGCGCGACCGTGAAACTACGAACAGCTCAAGCGTTTCTTTTTAATCGCGCGCGCATGTGCGTGCATGGATTCTACCGCGATATGGTCAGCACAAAGTAGACGCATCTCGCGACGAACGTTAGATGTATGTATACAAGATGTCTACACAATCTCATGCCTTATCGCGTAATGTAAAAGTGGATTTAACGGATCACATGGATTTATAAGTAATGGGGCTTCGTACAGACACTAACGTAAAAATTTTACGCCCGCAATTATAAATTGTTAATTGCGCATCGGATATATCGTGCTTCTCTGGCGTGTGAAATACGAGTTCTGATAATAGACTCATTAATTACATTTCGTTATTATCCCTTTATTACCCTAGCGCGATTTGATTTTCGCACGAGCAAATCTTCGTGACAAGTCTCTCGATACATATTAATAGCTAGGCCCGGTTATGTAAATCGAGTTGTATTTATAGTCGCGCGTAGTGAAGTAACACAACGGCGACTATTGTACGCCGCGCGTTTAGTAGAACATAAGTATTAACTTCGACAATTTATTTAAGCACGGTTTAAGCAAATATTCTTTTGGAAACGCTGGTAAACACGAAATGCAAATATTAAGAGACACATGAAATGCCTCATGTACATAAAAAAGGTACATAAAAAATTCGTAGAAATACTTCAGATATAATAAATTAATATTTCTTTAATATTTTCTGAATATTGTTGAATACTTAATTCATGTTTCCATTAAGCTTGAATGCCATAGAGGATATATAAAAAGTATGCCGCATATTCGATAAAATATTTATAGTAATCACACATTTCATTCAAATTGTGGGTCAATTTTGCTAATTTGCTAGTTAAATGATTTAAGTAACGTTTACGATGTACAAGCACACATGCCGGTCGATACGAAGCGTTGAAGTCTCCACTACTGGTGGCCAACCGGACATTTACGCCACGCGTTGAAATCTCCAGGCACGCGTGGAGATTTCGATGCCAACATACTTCTCGATAAAAAACGACGCCCACTGTACGCTTAGCGGAGACTTTAACGCTTCGCATGGCGAGTCAGCATGTTGCTTTGTTCACGTAGCAGTATTCGCACATAATTTCGATCAATGTGTTAAAATCTTAATTAGCTGTATTTATTAAATTATTAAATATTATATAGCGAAAAAAATATTTATTTCAACAATTCCTAAGACCACTTAATTTCTATTAATTTCGACGAAAATAATTTCTCTACTTAAAAAAAAATGTTCTTCTAATTTTATTATTTTCTTTCCAATTTAGCGATTTTAATTTTTTAGTTAACGAATCAGATAGCACGACTTGTTAGCGCGTTATTATGTTGGTTATTGTAGTCATAAAATGTGACAAACTCATTTAAATAACACGAAGTTGATTCCACTTCGCGGAACCGTAACTTTCCCCGGATCAATGAGAAAAATCATGTTTAATTTAAGCCTGTCTCGCGCGCATCGTCGGCCGATAAGGTTTATCATTTTTGTAGCCAACGACGATGGCGTGTAATTTATCTCATGTTTTAAATAGGCAAGAGTAATTTCAAACCGATCGACATAGCATACCAGTATTCCGCTTGTGCGAGAAAATTTCTATTTCTCATTGCTCGGTATATATCGATTTACTCGGCTATTAATTTAGTTGAAACATAACACACGTGGGAAGCAAACATCTCATAAATTAAGAAAATTAATATTGTTACGTGTAGGAAGAAAGAGAAGTAATGTTTTAAATAAAAGCTGGTTTTGAACTTTTATCCAAGACCTTTAAATTTCAAGATTACAAGATTAGGTCGAAATTGTAGCAGACTCGAAACAAAGAATGATTTCTATTTTATAGTTTTACTTGCTCGAGAAATAATCGCTATTACCTTTCTTTCAACGAAAAGTGAAGCAGAGAACGAAAGACATACCGCATCAGATTAAACATTTCGGGAAAGATGCTAAAGTAGCTCAGCCATATATCTCGCAATTAATTTCTCGCCCGCGGCGATCGAGAATTATCGAATGAACGGACGATATCGCTACTAATCGCTACGAGCGATTCATCGCTCGCTCGTTTTAGAAATCGTGTCGTTAATTTGACGCTGTTCGCATAGTTGGATAGCGTATTTGAAAGTGGCGACTATATAGTTTAAGGTACGATTTATCGAGAGATATGAGGAACAATATCCGCCGATACTCACGCTAAAATTGAATCCGTTCCATCTAATTGGAAAATAGTTGTCATCCAGTCACGCGTTTTTTTTTTGTAATTCTCTGTGTGATTAATACTACTTTCTAAATGTGAAGTTTAGATTACTATTTTCTGCGTAACATCATATTTTAAGTTCACGAAGTAAGTTTTATTTTTCAAGTTTTCGCAAATCTACTGGAAAATCCTCGTAAGATATTATAAAAAATTTATTAAAAAATCCTCTGTGTGATTAATACAGCTTTCTCATAAAATCGTGAGACATTTGTAAAAGAATTATTTATTATCATTTTAACGTGACAATAATTAACGCTTAATAATAATTATCAGAGGATGTTCAAAAAATTTCATGTAATTAAAACTTTCGAAATCCATTTTGTTTCACATACTTGTAACATCACTTGTAGGTGGAGTCGTGTAAAGATTCACTCTTTAATCTATGTGGAGGTCAAGCAGCCGTTCCTACAACCGGAATAAGAAGTTATCGATCAGCGACCTGATTCCGCCAACGATAAAAGGATATAAATTGCGGACGCGGAGACTGCGGTTTACAGCGAATCTCTTAGCAAGTCTCGGTATGATCTCTAAATGACTGCAAACACTGTAGAACGATCCGACTTTCTCTCTTATGGGCGTCTCATAAAATCGCGCGTTTTATGTAAAATCGCGCCGTCGTTTCATTTAAAAGCCTCTCTCGCGTTGAAAAGCCGACAAGCCAATGATGTACGGGATCATCGGAAGCGCGTTGATTTTCCTTTTCTCCCAACCTCGTGCATTGTACGAACGCATACATACATGTAAAACATGTCCTGAGAATATCGCGTTCTTTTCCGAGCAAGCTGTCGCGATTTTCAAGCAAAACATCGTGCGAGTTTCTCTGTCATGCTTGACACCCGGTATACTCGTTAAGATGTGGAGTACCTGTTTCCAGGAAATCCGAGAAATGCCACGGGGCCATAGCGATCGAGGAAGATGAATCCTTCAAAACGACGTGCCGCGCGTTAGCTTTCTTTCTGTGTGTTTCCATTCTCTTTCGCTGTGCTTTTTATTATTTTTGTAAAAACTTGTTCCAAAATTAGAGGTCCTTGTAGAGATAAATTCCTGGACCAATTTAGAAGTAATTTAAAAGTAACTTTTTTTTCCCTAGCAGGAATGTGATCATTATTTATCGCAACTTTTAAATATGAAATCAAATTAAATTTATTTTAAAAAAACTAGACATTTTAAAATTTGTATAAAATTTCTTCTCTAATAAAATATTTATTAATTGTTCTACATTATCATATTTTATTAGCTCTTTTAAATTCGAGGTAACTTTCCTAAATTCTATATTTCTATAATTCCTGATACAATAAATTAAATCTTCTTTTCCAAACTCTAACTTGTTCACTTACTTTACTTTCTCTATATTTTTAATTAATTAATTAATTATAATAATTTAATTTTTCCTTCTTAATGTAATTTTATTTTTAAATGATTTACTCCTAAATATAATTTCAAATGTTTATTACTCATAAATTTTTTATGTGTCACTTGACTTGTTAAGAAATAATTAATTTATTCCAAATTAGACAAAGAATTAGTTATTTAAAACATTTTGTAATTTTGGAAACACTATAATTATTTATTATTATTATTAAGCATGGAAACCTTTTGAGAAAATCACTTGAATTTCTCAGATAATTCAATGCTTTGCCGCGTAAAATTTTTTGTTAAAAATTTATTTTATTTTTCGTTTTTTGACTTATTATAACTCATGCAAAAAAAAAATTAATTATCACACATTATTAATTGTATTGTGTTACATTTTAGCTATCTTTTATTGTATCTTTCTTTGCTATTGTTCTAAATTGAAAACTCCTGAGCAAGAATTGATTTCAGCCACGACGAACACGATTGCCTTCTTCCGATTCGCGAGAGCGTCGATTTGACAAAGGTCGAGAGGTCAGCGATACAATGTAGATTCTCAGGCAAAGACGATGCAATCGCGCGGACCTATAGATGAAATCACGGGGCGTCGTTCGTCTCTTGCATACATGCCGATGGTGGTGGTAGTGGTGGTGGTGGTGCAATGCTGCACGCTGCACGCTGCACACTGCATTTCAATGATGAATGGTTGTGAACTCTCACGGATGGGCGCGCGCGAGCTCGACTCGCGGAAAAGAAAAGAGGCGCAAAAAAAAGGAGAAAAGAAGAGAAAAGAAGGAACGAGCCAAGCGCGATCGAGGGCTTACATCGTAATTGCATTGAATGCATTCGCGCCTCTTATCCGCGGCGCGTCGCGCTGCAATGGGTGCAGCAGCGACCGCAACACTGCTCTTGCAGTAACATTGTGTTCCGGAGAGGCGAATATCGCGATTATGGCGATTATGGCGGCGGTACACCTTGCGGGCACGAGCGTGATCGCCTAATTCCTGTCCTGTCCTGCCCGAGAATAAATCCTTCGTGCGAGAGAGGCCTTGAGAATCGAACTCTCCGTCTAATTCGCGAGAATAAATCGCGGCAATTGCCGCAACCTGCGAAACTGCGCTTCTACGAGACTTGAGTGTTAAGTAAACACTTGCTCGAATCGCGTGATTTATGTTCAGTCGTTGCATACGAAACGTCCAACGCTAAAAAAATTTCATGGAAGCGATTCTCTAAAATTACGACGAAGTTTCACATTTAGAGAGAATCCATACCAACTCTTATACGCGAGAAACGGAATGGATATTTGTAGGATTTTGTTGACTGGATGTGTTGGGGTTGCTTGAAATCGACACTGTCTTGAACTTGTGCAATCTTTATTGCTTGCGTACAAGAGTAATATAACAACTTCTTGTCTGCTCTTGTCTCGCTCTTAACAACCAAACTTATACATATATGTATTATGTTTCTCTCGTATACGCGAGAGAAAAGAAAAACGAACGTGTTCATGCGCGTGCGTATATGTGTTCTTAAACTACCTATTCTATGTTTTATTTTCTCTTATATATATAGCAATATTGACGCTATACCATAGAAAATAAAACATATAATAAAATTGATCACGAACTACAAATAAGATTAATATTGTCCGTTGTAAATCGGACAATATTAATATAGATAATTTAACTTATTTCTAGATATGAAGCTGGGAATACGTTCCTGAATATTTTTCTCTCCACTCGAAACTCTGAAATGCCTCCACTGATTCTGAAAAGCATTAATAAAATGCTAATGAAACGTGAGAATATTTCCTGTTCTTTCAACGAATATACGTTTCTTTGCAGAGTAATTTTCGCCTGTACCTTTTTAGAATAATGAATTACCGTGATACGAAGGTGCGTGTTTTCCCAAGAACGATCAGCGGTAAATAAAGCAACGATGTGTTAAAATCATCGTAACCGCGAGTGTTTAACGGCATGCAACGCGATCGCGTTTACGTCACCGCCGCCGGTCGAGTTAGTAAATTGTGGAAAAGTGAAAGGTCACGTAATCACCGCGGACCTCCCCCTCCTTGATAAAGACTCGATAATTGCTCTCGAGTCTACTTGATTCCCGTAATCCCGTCACTCCACCCACTATTATCCACGAATTATCCTACTGAACGACATTTAAACGGGTCCGTATTAGTTTCTCTCTTTATTCAAATCCGAGTTTAATTAGCTCCGTCAAGTCCTCGGGCTTCGATAAGATCTCCCGAGACGTTCATTAGGTCATAACGTATAAACTTTTTTTTCCAAGTCTATTCGTATGAAACTGTATACATTCTGCACTCGTAGCTATTTGAACAAATCGTTAACATAAGAAGGATATTTTATGTTTATGTATTTCTTTTTACGGTAGAAGAAAGTGAAGTTTCCGGATATTAACACTTGGGCACTTAGCAATACGACTTGCCAATTTGATCTCACCTTTTATCCCTGCTGCTCTTCTTTTCTTCTCTTACAGAATTCCCTGTAGAATTTTCCCGCGAGACTGCCATAAATGACGCTCTGTGCGAGCAGCTCGAATCGTCCGTCGAGAATCGCGAATCGATTTGAGCGAGTGTTTATAACGCATCGCGGTTGAAAAGGAGAATTCATATGGCGGTAATTGGATTTTTGATCCGATCAAAAGTGCCGATTGTGTCGTCGTGCACGCGAGAGAGTAAGATCGACGGATCGAATTCGCTATTTTCCGATCGTGTGCGAATCCACTAAGCTCGCGTCAGAGTGTCGTTCATTAAGTTGCAAATGAACGTTCAAGGTTTCGCGGGCGCGCGCGCGATCGATATCCGCCGCGGAAAATCGATTATGCGCGCCGTATGGATTGCACCACGCTGCATTGTCAGTTAGTAATTGTGATTGCAAAGTCGTGTCAGAAACACGTCGTTCTTTGTCGATTATTAATTTAGTTGGACAATCGATAAGGATATGGTAAGATTGAGAATCTAGAGATCGCGTTTTACGATGTCAGTTAGGACATCGCACTGGACAGCAAAATTGATTCTTCACGAGCACTTTTCCATATTATTTTATTTAATTTTTCTGAGAAAACTAGAATCAGGTAATGGACAAACGGGTCGACGAACAATTTAAATTTGTTTATTAATATTCACTGGCACTTTATTTTTAAGTGATATTTTAAAGTGGTTGAAATCCCTTTAACGACGAGGTTGAAAAACTACGCGTGAAAAGAATATATACTGGATCCAATGGCCGTTCTGGTTAATACAATTTACTTCAAAGTGTACTAATGTATAATAATATCTTGCTTTCAATTTTATTCGACAGGTAATCAAACTGGTGCGTTCTCCGGGATGCTAATTCAGAGAAATGTTAAATCAATTCACTCTAGAGAATGCATTTTATAAAATCAATTCAGTTATCTTGATATTTATGTTCGCCGATAATGTATAAATAAATCGAATGGCGTGTAAAGAGAAAGAAGAGAGAAAGAGAGAAAGAGAGAGAGGGAGAGGGAGAGGGAGAAAAAATTGCTTTATGCCACGCGAAGGATCGTAGAAGGACACGCCGAAAGGGTATCTGTGACTGCATTATTAACGATATTCCACGGCGCACGGGGCCCGATCAAATGTATTATGCTAATCCGCGGGAAACCTACTTTGTAGAGTCCCTGAACCGCGCAAGCAGTATCCTGCGCGCGAGATCTGCGATATTTGCTCGCGAAAGATATCCGGAGCGAGATAAAACAGACAAAACTCCAAATCGCCGCCGAAATCGCCTTGATCTCGCGTTTTAAAATCTTTTTCGGACGGTTGTTTCAAACTAAAACGCGGAGATTAAGTATATCGCGTTTTACCGGTTGGGATTTTTAATTTTGCATCGAGAGTCACACCTTTTTCCTCTGCGAAGTGACTTAATTGTCGAACGAGATTAAGCGGCGACTGAATGAAATGTCAACGTCACGTCCTATTAAGACGGTAAGTCATCCTGGATATTTTGGACACATGAAAGTCGCATTAGCACTCACATCCGGCAGATAAATCCACATCTCGATTTCATTTTGCGATGCAGCTCTCGCTTTTAGTGAGACTCAAATGAAATCTTAATTTTATCTTCACGTTTGTCATCAAAAAGACTTTTATACTGTTAACTTTAAAAATATTTTTTTACATTTAGATTTATTTATAATATATTTTAAGAACATTTTAAGAATATTTTTCTCTTTGTCTGTAACAATGTTTGTCCTGTTTAGAATATTTCCAGCTTCCGGATTTCTAAAATTTAGCCCTCCTATTATAGTCACTTTGTAAATAAAATTGCAAATGTGAGATTTAATTGAAATAATAATAATTTAATTGAATAATATAATTTAATTATTAATAATCATTTAATTGAAATTGTTTAGGTTTCTTATCACGAACGACTTTTTTAATAAAAGCAACTTCACACTTTAAGATAACGAGTACAGACTACAATGTTGCGTATATCTCACAAGCATTCAGCTTCGTTATTAATGGAATACATGTGTGCAATTAGATCATTTTATAAAACCAACAAGAACTATATTGTATTTGTACTGTATTTATATTGTATTAATTACGTACATTTTGCATTTTGATGATGACCCAGTAAGAGTCGAAACGTTTATATTGTATTGTTTTAATTTGACGATATAAATATTTAGCAAATTTATCTAGCTCATTTCGCAAACCCATTTATTTATCATTGTTGTTTTTTAAATTTAACGAACCTTTCAATCTTTACATCAATTAAAATATCCTATTTAAAATATTCTCCACATTCGTAGGCATTTAAAATAGTTACAGATTTTTTTATCTGCTTTTAATCGGGATGTTTAGACGAGGTTATAGAAGCACTTTGAAATACTTTGAAATCCAGTTGATACTTTGTACGAGATTATACACCAGCTAGAATTGAGTGGTGCAACAGTTAGCACGCTCATCGAGAGATCGACACGGCGACGGACGACACGGCGGGACGCGTGCAAAAAGAGTCGGCTTCCGGAATTACCGCAAATAACCACCGTTATTTTTCTTGCTAACGCTCGCGAGTCGCGTGGATGTGCGTGTTAATTTGCCTGACTTCTTATATTTTTCTTGTTCTTTTTCGCGCGAGACACCGCGCCTCCAGCCCCGCGTTCCACGTTTAATCGCCTTGCGCACGGCCATTTGCACAACGATGATAATTATTTCGAATAGTCGCATTTATATCAGCTTACATTACAGCTTAATTGCGGTTCTAATATGAACATCACGTACATATATTATCTTGTGTTATTTTTGTTTTATTTTTAATATCAAATTCTGAATATTTACTATTTTTTTTTCAAAGAACAGCAGAAAAGATATAAAGATCTAAAGATGTAGCTTTATACAAATTTGTTATGTATTTATATTACTCAAGTATATCGCAACTTAAAATTCAAATTTTGATAATATCTAAAGAATATACATATATATATTTATATAAAGGTAAAATGTTCAGAATACGGAAAGAGAAACAAATAAATTATTTTCTATAATATAAAAACTATTATATCGCATGTAATTGTATAATATTCGATTGAAAACGACGCTTATGCTTCTACAAAGTTGAAGTTTTCGGAATTCATATTGCGATGACTGTATATTATCGATTAAGCAAATTTCGCATTGCGCGAACTCTAACAAAAATAGCACGGAGTCTATTATGCAGGGTTCACGAACTCATATTTCGTAATTTAGTGTTGTTTCGTCTTGAGAGATCGATCATGCTAATCGGTGACTGCTCTCTGGAGGAGATACGAAGATGAAAATGATGACGAGGAAGTAGAAGGATCGCGTTCTCGCTTGGTCGATCTTCTTTAAGTAGGTCTTCAGAGCGAGAGAGGAGGAGGGGACATGATGTGGAGGGAGTAGGTAACGCGAAAGGGTATGTATGAGGGGGAGGAAGGAAAGAGGCAGAAAAATGGGCGAGACAGAGGGCAAAAAATCTTGGAAACGAACGTACGAGGTGGGTCCCTCTTCCTCATCGCGGCCGACCGTGACCGATAACTAATGCAATCATCTCAGAATTAACAGGAGACCGTTCTCCAACGTTCCATCATCGCGTTATCATTGCGATTTTTATCCTAAGACAGCGGATTCCGCACAATAATGGTGCAATCATTAGGTTCGCAAATAGAAACGATTCTCTTTTTATTGGAACGACTCGTAGGAGAGCGAAACGTACCTAATAAAAGATTTCAGAACATTTTCGTTTCGATTCGCTTTTTGTTGAATTTAGTGTATTTTATTAACAATTTACGGGGAAAAAAAGTTCGGTTTAGTCAATTTTATTTATATTTTAAATAAATTAATTTTTCTGCGCGCAATTAATTTTTATTTGAATACAATTTCTATAAAAATATTTCATATTTTTTAAAGAGTTTTTCTGAGATTCTCTGCAGAAAGTTTTTCTCTTTTTTATATAATTTTTGTCGAAAAATTATTCTGTACTATTAAATTTTTTCCGGAAGTTCTTTTCTTCGCACGCGGTCGCACGCGCTCGTGAACGAGCCCCGAGCGTAATCGAGCGTGTTTTATGAGCGACAAACACACAACCGAGTTATGACAGGTGCGCGGTGACGCCTCTTGTAGGAAAAGTCGGCCGTTTTATGGAACAACTGAACGATTCAATTCTGGGGCGAATAATTGACGGGTCGAATAATTAACGGGGCGCGGTCATGATCATCTTCGAGTCTGTAATAACGCCGCGACGTGCGCTTTCGACACGGAGATGAAAATGCAGTCACCGCCCATTTGCCTCGTGTGCACCACACAATTTACGTCAATCCTCATGCAGCTTAGATAATCTTGAAAATAATTATAAACGAACAGGAGTGTTGAAGAAGAAAGCAACATAGAAAATTGAAAGAAATATTCGAAACTGATCTAAACCTTACTTAGAGACGATTTTTGCTTGGCAGAAATTTAATGGTGTTCCATTTCTTATTTCTATTTCGTTAATTTTCCATCCTAAATGCTTTAATGATTACGTTTTAATACAGTAAATATACAGTAAATATTGTTGAAAATTAAATTAATGCTGTGTTAAAAGTAAAAAATTAAAGACATATTAAATAAATGATTAAATTAGTAGAGAGAGAGAGAGAGAAAGAGTCGCAGAATTTAGTTAAATAAGTAGTAATAAGTTTTCAGTTATTTAGTGTTCAAAATTGAATTTGTGAATAAAAGTTTGATAAAAAATCATTAATAATTTTGTTAATTTTGTGAAAAATATGAATTTGTATTCTTTGAGTAAAAGAAGCATTCTTCAAATTTTTAATTCTTCTTTTATCATACCTTCATTGTTCGCTTTGTAAATTGTATGATTTACGTAGCGGGACAAGCTAACTAATATTTTATCTAAATGTCATTATACGATCCGCAAGGATCTTTTCTATAGCCAAAAATAATTTGTGAAATCGGCCGAGGAGGCTTCATGCATCGTTGATTGTTAGCCGGATCTGTTTTCTGCATCTCGAGAAGAGACGCTTTTGTGTTTGTTCAGCCACGCCTGAGGATCGAGTGGAGCACTCAAGATCGGACCGTTTCTACTTATAAGTATGCCCCATGATATATCATTCAAATATACCTTACCATCCTCCCCATTGGCGTCGTTCCGCTTTCGAATAGAATTACCTATCTATTTTAATGTAACACTAAATTGCATACGTCTCAATTTAGTTTCCCCAAGCTTGCAAGTTCCTCCTTTTTAAATTGAGAAAAATTGAATACTTTTGCCAGAAAAAAACAGCACATAACAATTTCCAAATAATTCGAGACATATTAATCAAAAATTTGCATTAATACTCGATGAAGATTATACCGTTGATATATAAAACATTATACAAAGCTCTTGACAAATTTTATTAAATACTTTTTTGAAGTTGAAGGTTTTTTTCTTTATTGGACTAATTGTGTGTGGGAGTAATTAATAATTTCTCTTTAAATAAAGGCCAAGTTAATTGAATTTCGCCGCCAATGCGAAGGCAATGACTCGGTGACTATCTAACCGGGGCCGATTTCAATCGTTAATAGCGGCTAGCTAGCGATAATAACAATAACAATGATAACAATGAGAACGGTAATGGCGGAGGCAAGCACGGTAACGACGACGACACAACGGGGCCCCATTGTGCGTCGTTCGCGCGGGCCCCGATATCAAGCACGAGCTAGCCCGAACAATCGAAAACCAAGGAGGCAACGACAACGACAACGACGACAGTCACACTTTACTGACTCGATACACACAGGGTGCTCCAAAATTGCACAGAATGTAGTCTTTTCGACGCAGTTGATTTGTAATTGATCTTTTTTCGACGGAAATGTCAAGGTATTTTTGTTTTTCTTCATTTTTTCCTTCCTCTCTTATTTTATCGTCATTTTTTCTTGCAGCATTCAACAATCATATGACAACTCGATTAATTACAATCCCGTATTAATCATTGGAACATGACACTATTGCGCAGCGCTTTGCACTCAGGAGATGATGACAACTTAAAGATGTTGATAAATTGACTTCTGTTCGCGTATCAAAATAAAGGTAAATTTGATTCTTCAAATATAAATTTGACAGCTTATGTAAGTGACTGCTCAGAAATCATTTTAAATCATTTTATTGAATTCTTTCTCATTGATATGTTTCGCTTTCTTAGAAATCACCTAAAAATTTTTTATACAAAACCGATATTTCGTATAGAAATTAAAAACTATATTTCTACCGAAGAAAAATTATTCAAATTCATCTTCAAATTAGCCATTGATCTCATAGAATATTAAAAGAACGTTCACGTTCCGGTGATTCTGAGACACCCTGTACGCACAAAGGCATCGCAACCGTTCACCATTCGAACATTCTTCTCCCTATTCTCTTTTCTACGCGTCCTGATTCCTCTGAAGCCAACCAGACACCCTAGCTGGGACGATTCTCTTCGCGATTAAAAAAGCAGAGATCAATTACGCATTCAAACGACGGGAGTCCTGTATGAGCGCTAGTCACCGAATAGCCGAATCGGAGAAAGCGAGTCCTTTATTCGACGCTCTCGCACAATACATCCGGAACGATGCATCGCGTGATTAATCGGACCGCCCAGTCCTTTGAATAGTTTCTCGACGAGGAATTTTCAAACATTGTCGAGGCGCGCATGTCAGACCCGTCGCTTATATTAACTCTTAATTAATCGCATAATGATCCGCACCGGAGTTCAATTCTTCGATGTTTTTTTTTTTGCTCAGTTTGGCAAGCACTCTAGGTATATCTTCTTTATAAGACACGAACCCTTTTCTAAACATTCCGTAGCAGTAGAATGCGAAATGACTTGCCTAATGGAAAGAATCAATCAAGAATTGTAGAATAAAGAATGAAAGATTATATCATTTTTATCATTTCACTTATTCGACAAATGTTCTGCAAGAGGCGTAACGAGCGCGCGCAATCAATTACAGTTACACGCGTCTAATGAACATATTTTTTTTCCGCCGAAGGATCCGGAGGAATCCGAAGGATTGTACATTCGTTGGATGATTCGTTTCGGAATTACGGGGCAACGGGGATCGTGTGTTCGACCGATCGAACGCGGCGGCGAAGAATCGGCTTTTAGAAACTCGTCCGAGAAAGAGAAGATTGCTCGGTCGATCATCGGCTATTGGTTTTGACGAAATTGTTGTTATTAGGTCGGCGCGATAGCGATCGTGTAAAAGTCTCTTCTCTCGGCGGCTCTCGCGCTCACATTTCCTCAGACTTTCTAGGCTAGGCGTCTCGTCTTCGCGGCAGCAGCGTTAGGCAAAGTGATGAACAAGTGCGCTAGGGGCGTAAAGATCTTCTCTGTCGATCGCGCAAAAATCGCTCGCACGCTCGTGATTAGCCGTTTAAAGCCCCGCTAATAATGTAACGACGTTAACGCGTCGATCGCTGATCCGCGGTGATCGGTCTGATCACCAATGGCTTATTGCTGATCGTCTTTCTGATACCGACACGGAGAGACAAAGAGACGGAGAGAGAGTGAGAGAGATAATCAAGTATCGAAATCAGGATGGAAAAGAAATATGATGATGTGCCGTTAGCTGTCGCATGATTTATTTCTCCTTTTTTTACGGCAATTACACAGAGAGACATGATGAAGTAAAGATTAGTACCGCAAGATGTCGAGGATACTCTGTATTGACAGTGTAGACAACGCGGTGTCGGTATTACTTCGATATTATCGAGATACGTCTAGTCATATGCGGAACGTAATGGGAAATAAAATTAACGAGCAAAGAGGATAGACTAACAAAGCATTCATTATTATCAGATATCTTACGTAAAGTACTGAGATAGATTCAGAAAACAAATAAATAAAGGAAAACGAAATAAGATGAAGATTGAGAAACGAAGAAAATAGTGATTATTTTTAATGTACAAGTATCTTATAAATTTCCAAGTAATAAATTAATTAAAATAAATTCTAAGAAAAAAAAAATATATACAGGGTGACCCATTTTAACTTCCCCACCGGATTATCTTGAAAGGAATGCACTTTCTGAAAAAAAGTTTCAGATATAAGTTTTAGTATTTTTCCCTGGCTATTGAATGGCGATATTGAATTTGACCTCGATTGTGAATGTGAAGGTCATTTAAAGGTCAAGTTAATTTTTTTAAATGGCATCCCCTATTTTTTATTACATATTCTTGTAGCTGACTTCAAGAGCTTTCCAAAACACTATAATAAAGTATTTTTTTATTAAGTATTTTCCGAGTTATAAAGCTTGAAATAATTTCATAATTTTACATAAACTGTAAAATATCTCGTAAAATATTTACTTTTCGATGACCTTACCTCAATACTTTTATGCACAGAATAATGAGAGGAACCAATTGGTGTCAAGAAAACACATAGTTGTTTTTAAGAAAAAATATGCAATTTGTAACTAACAATTACATATTTTTTCTTAAAAACAACTATGTGTTTTCTTTACACCAATTGATTCCTCTCATTATTCTGTGCATAAAAGTATTGAGATAAGGTCATCGAAAAGTAAATATTTTACGAGATATTTTACAGTTTATGTAAAATTAAGAAATTATTTCAAGCTTTATAACTCGGAAAATACTTCATGAAAAAATACTTTATTATAGTGTTTTGGAAAGCTCTCGAGGTCAGCTACAAGAATATGTAATAAAAAATAGGGGATGCCATTTAAAAAAATTAACTTGACCTTTAAATGACCTTCACATTCACAATCGAGGTCAAATTCAATATCGCCATTCAATAGCCAGGGAAAAATACTAAAACTTATATCTGAAACTTTTTTTCAGAAAGTGCATTCCTTTCAAGATAATCCGGTGGGGAAGTTAAAATGGGTCACCCTGTATATATATATGAGATTGGTACAAAAGAAAGCCCGACTTGAATGAGTTTTCTGATATCTCAGAAAAAACCGTTTTTTTTATCATCTCATTCTTTTGTAAATTAATTTATTTTAACAAAGTCAAAACTCTCCTTTGCCAGTGAATATTAATAAACAAATTTCAATTTTTTTCATCATCATCCGTCTGACAAATTAATTTATTTTCTAAATTGAAGTCTTATTGAGTAAGAGAACCGATAAATAATTGGTATGTGCAATCGTTATTACGTCATTATTCAAGATCGATACAATTAGCGCATCGCAGATGCGATTAATTTTAATTACGAACTCTATTAGCGACGTAATCTTATTTTTGTGCCGATCCTTCGATGCTATCGAAGCATCTCTAGTCGAAAGTAGAGCCGCCCTTTCTTGCTCCTCGTACAATCGGATCGCCGCCGCCGATTTCTCGGGGACATTTACACGGCGGACATAATTACGAGATACGCTAATGATAATGAGAGATTGTACGACGAGCGACGCATTCCCTTCGCGGTCTCGTAAATACATCGACGCATTCGAGATATCGGGGAAAGATTACGCCCTTGCCGGATCGCCTTAAGGGGGGTTAAAAAAACGGAACGGACGGTCCTCCCAGCGCGAATACTACAACCGCTGCGGTTTTACGCTTCCGACGACAAACTGGTCGCGCGACATGGCGTTTATTAAATATATGTAACCGACTTTCTCCACCTTGTCGTAAGCGTATTTTACACGTATGTACGATGTATATCAACCCACCAGTTACGTTGGCTAATTAAGGCCTAAACACGCCGTGCTTATGTAAAAAATAATCTGGATACGTGCAGAAATCAATTCATGGTATTATCGTGAAAAAGAAAAAAGCGTCACTTTCCTGTAGTAATTATTATTTTACACAACCGAAATTATATTTATCGATAAGATGACTTTATCAGATTTTTTGTAATTCTAATTTCAATTTTTGAATGGCAATTTGCTTGTTCTGAGCAAGCTTTTTATTTACAAAGAAAAATTGTCTCATTAATTTTTGAAGATTTTGATGTAATGCACTTTATACAACAGGAATGTCAATAATTGAAAATCCGTATCTATACTCCTCATTTACAATAAATCTATTAAAACAAATTCAACTTGAAATTGAATTAGAAATAAAACTTTGCTAGCTGTGTTTGCACTGTTATGAAACTTAGATGACTTGAAAAGCCTGTTATTTTCAGCCAATAGAAATCAAAATTGATCCTTTGATTGCTTCTATTCAGCAAAATAAAATCTTTAACGAGAAAATAGCGCTAAAGATGACTTACGTCTATGTAATTATACACACGCTATAATTCAGGAGTCAAGGATGAGAGTAACGATTTGCCGAGTTTTCATTAATTTCAATGCGAGATTATCTATTATTGCCGTCGGTATATCGAGTACGCTGTGCGATCGTCATTTTACCACTGAAGATTGAGAGGCTGATAAGAGCGACAACGAGCTTAACGAATTATCGATAGAAATCGCGCTGCCGTGGCAAATGACGCAGCGAAAAGCGGCGATCATGTAAAAAAAAAAAGAGAAATGGTCAATCACGAAAGTCAGCGAATTTCGTGCGAATGTCTCGTTTTCCACGTTTTGCATTATGTGTGTGATAAATCCCGCGGCACTGTCGCAGATAATTATCCGCGCGCTAATTAAACGTCGCGCTAATAGTCGTTTATGTATCCCGCTGCACCGTATATCATCCTTCGCTGGCAGAAGGATCCACGAGAGAGGATCCGGTAAACGAGTAGACTCGAGACGTCGTTGCATTTGTACGTTGCACTTGTGCAGCGGTTATAAATATAAAATAAATGAGTGTCCCGGATTTAATGGAAGTGTCTTCGGTAAATTCGAGTTGTAACTCAATGTTATACTAAAGCACACAGAATGGCCCATTACCGGCGGCTCAAAAACCGGAAATCGACATCGAGATTTATTAATAGCTAAGCGGTTCTACCATGATCGCTAATGTTCGCGTGATAGATACGTACGTGGAGCATCACCGAGGAGAAAACGATTCGTAACGAAAAGAATAAAACGTTTGTTAAAAGATATAATAAGATTTTTTTTCCAAAATTTACTCGAGAGGAGAAATAATTTCGAAATTTAGAGAATTGATCACGATACACGGCATGATGTACGGCATGTCAGATAAATTGTGTGTTCACAGCGGCACCCGCGGATCTAATTTGGAAGGATAATTGGTAGGTGGGCGTTAAGGCGTGATTCGATAAAATAGCGTCGACGGCAGCTCCGTGGAGAACAAAGCGATAGTATATCAGGCCGCTCCGTTACACGTGCATCGCGTTCCCGTTATCAAGGACAATTACGTGGGTCCGATAGATATATATCTGAAATGAAACGATCGCTTTCGAGGAGGAGTCCGGTCCTGGTAGTGACCTTCCGTCGTGTAAGAAGCGTGTAATTTCCTCGCGCGCGCGGACGTTTTGTTGCTAATTCAACGGGAACATCGTCGATCGCTGCCGATGCTGCTGCTGCTTCTTCATTCAGGCAGGCAAGAAATCAGGATCAGATTTCCCGAGTCATCAGATTTTTCTCGTCGGCTTAACGGAATTCGCGATAGCGAATGCAGAAGCTACAGGTGCGCGCAAAACACCCTGAGAATTTTGCAGCTTGCGAAATTCCAGAGCGAGCATCGATCGGACGCCAAGTGCCTGGATTCTCTCCGGATGCAAATTTATCTACGTCTATTTCAGCATGCTCGCGAGTAAGTTAAATATGTACGAAGAATCATTTTATGTCGACGATTTTTAATTCGATTTTTAGTAGATTCGTAGTTTCATAGGTTCTTTTACGAGAAACAAACTATCGGAGATGTGTAAGCTATTGTAATTCGAATTTCTATGATTTGAATCTGAACTATTCGAAAATCTCGAATCTAGATAGTTCGAATGCGAATCATATATTTTGTCAATATTATAATCACAAGCTTGACAAAATATATTCCTGTTAATGAGCAAAACAACACGATCATCTCAATAAGTGCATTCAGTACTACAATCATTACTAAAACGGTAATGGTAATAGAATGTGACAGGTAATACTTTTGAATCCAATCAATTACATTATTGCGACATTAAATAAAATAAATTTCAATTGTTTATCGACCCGTCTGGCAAATTATCCGCGTGCCGCCGACTAGATTTGTCGGACATTGAAATGCAGAAAAATCGCCAACTTTAAAATCGATATTGATTTTAATTTTTGGTCCTAAATTGATGAAGAATTTTTCTGCATTTTAATGTTCGAATCTAATCGGCGGCACGCAGATAATTTGCCAGATGGGTCGATAAACAATTAAAATTTTTTTTATTAATATTCATTGACGAAGGAGAGAGTTTGAATTTATTATAAATATAAAATATATTAGTTTTATAATAATTACGTAAATGTTTTTTACTTTGAAACAAATTTGTATTATGAATAATATTAATTTTTTATACCAAAATATTTTCTTACTCTCTATTAGTGTTAAAATCAAATCTAATAATGATTATATTGATAATTAAAAATTATATTTCAATGATTCGATTCCATTTCATTCAATTCGCTTCAATTCAACTCGACATAAAAATTCTTGATTCGCACATATCTACAAACTACACATGAATAAGTGTAATAGAATAAAATTTAATAATATTTATCAAATTTTTCACAAAGAAACTTGTAGGAGACTTAAAGGAAAGCTCGTTTTTCTGAGACTCTATGTCACCACACGCTCGCTTTTCCGAAATTCACAGTTTATCTCGAATCATTGTCAAGTGTGGGATTAAACAACAATACAAATAAATACACATCGATGGCGCTTAAAATCCTGGATCGATGTATCAACAAATAGATGCAGGTCGAAGAAGAAGAAGGGACGATTTGTTTCGTCCGGGATGACGACAGTGCTCGTAGCATGACGAGATGAGATTTCTTCTCCGCCGGAGCTGTGCGTTATTCAGCGGAATAATATCGTCTTCCCCCTCGTCTTCGTCTCTCTTTCTCTCTCTCTCTCTCTACGCCGTTAAATTCGATGTACTATATCCGGCCGTTTTACGGTGCGCGCGTGCAAGAAACGGCGCGCGCGAGCGCGAGCGCTCCGACCTTTTGACGCAACTCCGGCTCTAGCTCCCAGGCACAAAAATATTAATGCAGGCATTAGAAAGTTGCGAGCGCGCGAGATCCTCGCCGTCCGCCGTATCTGCGCCGTATATTCCTGGCTCGTGCATGCGGCGCATGCAAGTTGCACATACGCGCCACGAGATCGTCACATTTTTCCGGCGGGCCCTCCAGCGACTAATGGACCTTTAATATATGATTTTGGTGGCGGTAATCTCCTGTATTCACGATTGGTTTTTTAGCAGTATCTCGTGAACTCACAGTAGATTTTTAATAAGAATAATTGTTTGGAATTTCCGCTCCCGATGAGTTTTTAAGAGATATTTTTGTAACGCGTGATTAGCAGTCTTTTTCAGCAGCTGGATTTTGTCATTTAAATTCGGAGTTTTTAATAACGATTTTATATATTAATAACAACTTATAGTGGCGGGATCTTATGATGTATGTACATAAAAATTCATTTTGAAAGCCGAGAATATAAAATTGTTTATACAAAATTTCACGTTTAATAAACCTGATTTTATAATATTTGCCATATATTTCAATTTCTTATGCTTGATCAAAGTAAAAACGACCTCTCATTCACGAAAAGCATGAGAAACAGTGTTGTGTCTTTTCTGTTATATATTACATTTTGTTTCCTCAGAAATTATTTAAAAATATCACGCTTTTGATCGATGTGTTTCATACGTAAGCAACTACCAATAAAATGAATGCGAACGATTCTGTTAGTTATCTGAGACCTATCAGATGTTATGTACTCATTTGTCGGGGTCGCCGATGTTTATCTTAGCCGACTAACATCGAGGAATATGAATTATTAATTTGTTATTTAATTCCAATAAAGCGGACGTTGTCGTAGCCTGATTGTTTTTGCATGAAAAACGAGATGAGACAGAAAGAGAAAAAGAGAATAGATAGAAAAAGCGCAAAGAAGTATCCATCTTTCGTGTTTAAATTAATCGAAACGCGACGTTTCGTTTCGCGTCGAACAAACCGCTGACTTCCACTCGGAATGCCTCGAGATTCTCTCTCGACGAGATTCTCTTCTTGCGCGCGGCGCGACTTCGCCTTCGCGACCTTGGTAGTATAATAGTACTTTATTACAATGTACCAGGATGCCTCTCTATGTTTCGCGAAGATGCGGCTTACGCAGGACCGAATGTACATACGCTACAAGGTCCTATTGTTGCAAGTTCGCTAGGCATTAATGCATTAATAATGCATGAATCATCCCTGGTTGTATCATCAATAACGGACCGTCCTGTATAATTCAAGGATTAACTGTTTGTCATTATCGATTTAACTTAATTCATCGTAATAATAATAATAATAATAATTTATGCTACCTCCGGGAATCTGAACGCCAACGTTTACGGATCTCTCTTTCTCGGTATTTAATTCAAATGAAACTCTGAAACTCGATCCTCGCTGAGAGTCCGCTTGATACGCATCTCGGTCGCTGTGATCCTTTCTACCGTCAGCATCATACCGTCAGCTCACCGATACTCTTTTTTTTACGCTACGTCGCTATAGTTTACATTCGTAGTTGCATGTATTTCTTCCGTAACTCTTGAGAAAACATCATGTCGCGGTCGGATCCATGCGCGCGGAGAAACTCGATATATTTGCGATTCCCGTTGCTTTTCTGGCAACGAAGCTAATGCCGTATGCATTTTTTGCGATTTCGAGCCGCTCTCGCGAAGGCGAGGCATGAGATATAATGCAATTAGGATGGTGGAATTAATGTCTCTCTTTTTCTGCTCGTGGAGATCGCACCCACCTCGGCATGGCGCAACGGGCAGACGGACCGTGCAATATCGGGCCGATAAACAATCCCGCATTTGGGTCACGATCATCGTATCGCCTTTGTTGTTATCGATCGCTAAGGAAACACCGCCAAAGGAATACGATAACGCTCCGCATGATATCCCTGATGGAATCCGCAAAATTCTCTGGCATTCCGTACGTCGATTCTCCTTTTTGGATCGTTCGTAAATCGCCCGAATAAATGGGCTCCCCGGCTGATCGACTGAACCTAGGAATCCCGGATCGTTTGACAATTGCATTTCCGGAATATATTTTTTCAGGAAGCGGAGAGTCTTTCCAGTAGGTGTCTTAACATGTACGACAGATAAAAAAATCTGAATTACCTAAGATTTTTCATTTTTTAAAAATCGAGCTGAAAATTTAGTTCGGGAATAAATAAAAAAAGTTATCCTTTGACATGTACGTATAATTTCTAATATATTTGTTTTGTTTTATTTATGACATGTATTGTTTTTAATCTCTCGCTCGTATGAGACTGAACTGTTGTATTATTCATTTGAGCTCAACCAATATTGTTAATTTTAAATAAAAAAAATTTATTTTGAGAAAAAACTGAATTTTTTCGCAACTTGACTACCATATTTGATTGTTCAACGAAGATTGTTCTGGTTGCAAATTCTTGTCGTATATCTCATGCGATAGCGTTTGCACATCATTCTTATCGTAACTTGACCTAGTTTTTTATGATTTTTAATGGTTATAAATTCTTTGTAGGAATCTTTTCGACATTTATGTTAAAAATTCAGTTTTTCCCCAAAATGCGCACCTAAATGAACGTTTTATACATGAATTCTATCCGATAGTTATGTTAAAAATTATTTTCTTCAAATCAGTTACTGAAGAAAAGCTTTGTAAGCCGAAACGCGTATAACGATTATTTATTATTAAACATTGTTTTTGTATGTATAATTCGTGCTCGTTCTTTTCGCTATCCTTATTAATTTATTTTTATATATGTGCTTCCCTACTTACTTATTTAGTTACAGAATTCTTAAGAATGCATATCACAAATTTAAACCCTCTGTTTCTATTGATAATTATAGATTATCATGCATTTTTTGATAAATTTATCGATACCAAAGAGAGAGAGAAGCTTCGTCACTAAAAAGACGACTACGAATAATTATTGCAAGTGTTTATAGAGAATCTGTTTAAAAATCTGTCAAACTTTAGTACTAAGAATTTTAAACTTGCAATCTTATAAATGTTAAATCCTTCAGCGATAATTTATTAATTCTCATAATATATTAATTCTCAGAATCATTCTCTGCATTATTATTTTCGATCAAAGCTAAACTTCTTGAAATCGCCGCTTCATCGCCCGTAATCTCTCGAATCACGAAGATCATTGGCCGTATTTGAATGAATTTCATAGCGAACGAGATCCCGATGTTCGATAGCTCATCGCGGAAGAAGCGATCTCATGATATTATTTTCATACTCCTACATCGAGGTTGGGGCGAGCGAGCAATTTTGTAGAGCGCAACCGACAGGGAAGCAACTTTCTGGAGCGCGCGGCCAAGACCGCGTTGCCGGGGCCTATTGGGCCCCCGCGGCTACACGTAGCCTATATTATTTATTAAAATCCCAGCTACCGAGCCACCATCTTTCAACGCCTCGAATGTTATTCATCTTCGCGCGTTTGCATTTGCAAATAGAGTACTCGCGGTCGGCGTGCATTCGCGAGTGCAGCGTTTAGAGAGTGTCCTACTACGTACTGCAATTGCATAGTTCGTTACGTCTTCATCGGCTTATACGGAATATTCTTGAGATAGATAGCGCTAAACTTCGGAAACGTGTTCTGCTACTTTTGAGCTTGAAAGAGGATTACGTTACAAACGTGATTGCCGCCACACGATGTCAATCTTCGCTCAGGGAAAGAAGAAGAAGAAAGGGACCTTACAATTCCAGAACAGAGTTGTTTGAAACAAAACATACATATTACATATTATTATATATTATTTCTAACAGAAAGTACACATACTGTACTGGTATTACATCGTTACAAAATGCGTATCATCGTGAAACACATGAAATCTTCTTTTAATATATTAACATACTTTTTCTCTCTCTATTGGATGTTCTTTTTTTTTTAATAGAAAAAATATATTTTTTTTCTGTGAACCGCAGACCCGGACATTTTCTGCAGACCTGGAAAGATGGTAATTCTGATTGACAAAGCTGCGGGCGATCGCCGTAAATTCATGAGCGCGTAATTTTTAGGTTTAAAATTAGGATTTGAGATGATTTGCAGATTTTCATTACATTGCCTTCCCCTCGTCTCCGCAAGGAAAGTAGGATATTTGGCTGCGGCTATTTGTATCGAGAATTAATCGAAGCACGATTTATCTATTATCTATATTGCATTCGCGAGGTTTAACACGCCAAAGCAGATACTGTCTATCTATCTCAAGCATCTCCGGATGTTGAATCCCGCCGAGGGAAAATCGACTACAAATTCGCCGATATGTCGCCGATAATTGATGCGATGTTGCTCTATACATCTCGGTTCCATAACAGAAAGACGGCGGCGTAATCCGAAAGTAGGTTCGCCTAATCTGCCTTAATCTATCGACAATGAGGCGCGGAGATTGACGCGCCGTGGAGCGATAACGATGCTGATGCTGCGCTTTTCCTATGCGCGAACGCTGTTTATCTTGCGGTCGTACATGGCGATTTACTATACGCAACGAGAAATGACAAGTTGGGCAGTCGTGACTGCTAATTAATCAAAGCCGACTGGAATTTCAGACGGTCATTTTTCACGAGATTACCCGCGAACGTTAGACATTGTTTCTTTTTCTTTTTTTTTATTTTCATTCGTCAATTTATTTAACGGATCGTTATAATCGCGATTTCAGAATTGACTTTAACAAGCTATGTTAACGATGTAATAACATGGAAGAAAATAGAAAGAAACACTGCTGAATGGGTCCGGAATTTTAAGAAGCCATTCTTCGTGAAATCAGCTCACATATATTTCGCTTCTCGATTCTATTTCTCTTTGTTAATTCCCTCATTTGTCAAATCAATATTTTAAATGTCTCGTGCATGGCAGTTGATGCATGTACAGATGTAATATGTGCCAAATACTATTTCTACTATTAAAATAGGTATAAGTTAAAATAAGTATAATATATATAAGGTATTAATTTAGAAAGTAAATGCTATTCAAATAGCATATTTTACTATCTAGTTTTGTTACTATTAGAGATATGCGAATCAAAGATTTTTTTATGTCGAAACGAATCGAATCGAATCAAGAAATTTTTGTCGAACCGAATCGAATTAATTCGAATCGAACTAAATCGAAGCGAATCGAAGTAAATCGAATTAAATCGAATTAAATAATAAAACTATGGTTCTTGTAATTAATATTTGATAACTATAAGTATTATATTATTTAATTTAAATATTACATTTTATAAAGATATTTTTTCCGTATATATTTGAATCGTAACTTAGCAATAAAAATTAATGAAACCTGTTACATCGATAAAGTCCACAGCATGTGCAAAGAAAATTTATTGATACCATTACATATGATTATTCATAATATCACATATTAATATAATAATCTTAATACAATTTTCTATTATACTAAGAAATTAAAGTACCAATACAATGTATTGGATATTATGTATTGAATACATAATACAAAATTATGCAAAAATTAAAATTACAAAATAAAAATTTTTAATAAATAAAATAAAAATTTTTCTTTATTTTAAGGATACGCACAATTCGTATCTAATACAAAAAAATTACCTTTAGATAAAATATTAAAAATAAACAAAAATAAGAGAAGCAACTAAATTTTTAAAACTCATACTAACTAAGAAATTAAAAATACGTAACAATACATAATGCAAAATTATGCAAAACTTAAAAGTACAAAAGAAAAATTGATTTGAGTTTGAATGAGTTTGAAAATTCATATACGTGCGTGATTTGTTAAATAATTTTCGATTCAAAATGTTCGAAATGCTTCGAATTCGAACCCTAGGAATTCGAATGCGAATCGAATCGAATTTTAGCAGATTCGATTCGATTCGATTCGAATCCGAATAGTTCGCACATCTCTAGTTACTATCTTATTATTTAGTTTTTATTGTAGATACTCTACAGACATTGGAACCAATTTCTTTGATTTTTTTTCAAACAACATCAACGAATCGTACATAGGACTGATCTTAGCCAACTTTGCGACGCGATATCACGAGACAAAAATGGAACCAACGGCCGGATCGGTAGGTCGGACAAGATCGACGACCTGCCGAGGGCAAAATATTCTGCCACGCCGCCGCTCCCGATACGCCCCTACGCCTCGGGCTGTGATTAGCACCCAAGCGTCAGTGCATTTCGAGAACGAGCGTGCATAACGCGTGCATGATGCACACATAGTTGCATCCTCTCGCGAGTTGCATCCTCCTGCCTCTCTCGGCAGAGCCGCGCTTACGACAGAATAGCAACGAGATTTAAGGCGCTTGCTATCGGGTTAAAAGAAATTCCGCGCCGCAACTTCCGTTTCGAATTGGCACGCCCGAGCGCAACCGAAGTCGTGGAGACATTTGAGATTTAGGTTGTCATTCGAGATTCTCAAATGTACAAGTAATACATTGTAGCTGCGATGCAGAATTGGATACGCTTTGTACAGTTATCTCGCGCTTGAATTAAAACGCTGTCATATAAGAGAATTTAGGGTGGGCTGCACTTAACCGAATGGATTGTTAGCGGGTTGAAAAATCCGAAATCCGAGCTAATCAAACGGATTATCGAGGATTAATCAAGGAGGATCGACGACGACACCGCTCACCGATGTCTTTTAATTGAATTCGCTGTGCCGAGAGCAGTTGCTCTCTTCCTATCAATTATACATATAGTAGGTCGACGGGCACATCTAGCATTCATTACGGGATCGGTTTGCGCAACGCTCGATTTATGGAGCGGGTACGCGGATCGAGTCCTGCTTCGATCGGGACAGAATTATCACGACGGACCATCTCACCGGACCGATTGCGCGTGTGTATGTCGCCGGATGGGAACGTAACGATGTAAGACTCACCGCAAAGTCCGGACGTCGATGCACTACGATGAAGATTTCTGCAAAGAGACGAGATCGTTAGAAGGATGAAGAAATTAGTGACAAGATTTCTAAAATAAATTATTAAAATCTGAAATGCATTAAATGTCCGATTTGACTTGAGTAGAAATTTTAAGAAATTATTAATCCTCAAGGAAAAATGTGGTAAAGAATATTTGGTAAAGAAGTTAAATTACGTTGTTACTGAAGTTTAATCAGTGCGGCTTTTAGAATATTTTTAATACTCGAGATAAGGAAAAATTTCTAAGATATGTTCATGTTATGTTCTTTAAGTCTTTATCTGTATATAGTTAAAGAAAATTTCCATTTTCTTTAGTAATAAATTTCTAAGAAATCCAAATGTGTGTACACGTGAAACTGTAAACATTTTATAAAAATGTACTTTTGTAAAAAAAAAATAAACTATATCAGTGTTTTTATGTAATCATATCAAACTTTGTATGAGAGGCTTTGATAACAACTCATCGATCCACAACGATTTCATTTATATCAGCAGGTATTTCCCGATCCAATCGGAGTGTAGAAACTATTAAGTTGATTTATTTAGCTTAAAGTCAGACAAAGAGAGAGGGAGAGAAATGTAGATTGCGCGAAATGGAGAACAGAGATGCTTTTGGAGAGGGAAAGGGGGAAGCGGAAAAATAAAACAAGCGAGGATCTTCGAGGTACCGCAGCCAAGCGGAGTCTACGAATGCTATCTAAACTCCGAAAGAGTTCCTCTCCGACGCGCGGCGTGCTGCGTGTTAACGGGATCGGGAGTTACGTCGAACCGGTTGTGCGCACCGATGTCCTTAGGCGACCGCGGGTGGTGGTAGCCTCGTATGTAGGTCTTCTCCTGCGATTGGCCGAGCTGCGGCGCGCCGGCCTGGCGGATAAGGCCCACCGCGCCGCGCCGTGTCTACCCGGGCCCGACTTGCCGAGCCGGACTCACCTGTTGCACCTGGCTCGCCGTGATTGTGTACCGGAACCGACTCGGCGAATTCGGTGGCTACCCCGTTCCCGATTCTCAGAAACCACGGTCCCCGAATTTCAGACCTTGGAGAACTTATTAAACTTTTGATTTCGGAAAAAACTCTCTCTCTCTCTCTCTCTTTCGTGTCTTTCTTCCGATCGCAA
This sequence comes from Crematogaster levior, assembly GCA_901521435.1. Classification (NCBI taxonomy): domain Eukaryota; kingdom Metazoa; phylum Arthropoda; class Insecta; order Hymenoptera; family Formicidae; genus Crematogaster; species Crematogaster levior. Next base: position 19,553 of record CABEGB010000959.1, on the reverse strand, counting down.
ACGGAAATTTGGAGGCTTTAAGCTTTGAATCGATACTAGATCTGCGAAAAATGTGTAATTCTAAATTTTAAAAAAATTTTTAAGTCTCAGAGGTCTCTGAAGTTTTCGATCTCTCGAGAGTTGAATCTTGAAAAGATTTTAAAAGACCTTACAATTGTATACGAGAAAGATTTTTATTATATCCGCGTGGAACTTAGAAATAAAAAATCTTTAAACTTGAAATCGCGCTCTTTACAAATCTTTTCTTACATCTCTGAGATCTTGAAATTTGCATTCTTGTGCAAAAAGAAAAGTGACTTTAATCAAAAGTTTCAAGTTTTAAATTTTTTAAGTTCTTTTCTGCTATTCAAAATCACCAAATGCTATTCAAGTCATCAAAACTTCTTTGACGATTAAAGATTTAACCTTATAAATCCTTTCTTGAATTTTAAGGCCTAGGATAATTTGAAGAATAATTTCCAGAGGGTAATTCTCCAATGTCATTATGCTTTTCTTTTATACGCGCAATTAACAGACAGAATGCAACCAAATATATTTATAGTTTCTTTAACGAGCTTCATTAGAGTACATAATAATAATAATAACAATAATAATAATAATAATCATAATACCGCAGCGATGTTAGTGCGACCAAGTGAATTAATGACTATAAAGGAAATGAGTCTCCCCGAATGAGCCATTACCGTTATTAAGGATATCTATATCTTTCCTGTTATGCCATAAACGAAATCATCATGCAGATAACATTTTCCATATAAATGAATGTTATTCCATATAAATAAAATAATATATTAATATATTAATATTGAAAGTATATTGATATATTAATATTGAAAGTAAAACAATTAGTAAAAACAATATTTTATTAATATTACGTTTATCATAATTTCTGAATATAAGATGCATTGATTAAATAATAACTGCAAAATTTGCAGCAATTATAATTGTATTAATTATAATAGTCAACTTTGTAATTTTGCTATACACATAATTAAGCTTGCAATAAAATTCGGATTCTGTTCAATATAAAATTAAAATCTTACTATAAATTTAATCACAGTAAATTTTAAATTATATATATATATATATAATTCGTTTAAACTCAAACTTTAAATCTTGTTACTAGTGTAACTGTTGCAATATAGAATCTGTAAATAGATTCGTATTTTCTATAAATAAAATTTAATCCTAATAATAAGATTCTCTCTCTCTATCTCTTTCTCTCTCTCTCTCTGTTTAAAATGATGAGGAATTGCGTTGATCAGTTATGTCGATGCAATGTTATCATTTATCGAAGCGGTTTCCATCCTGTCGCAGCCTCGTTGTTCGTTTTTTCGCATGACTTAGCGCTGATTGCTGTTATACTGGGTGTGCACGTGCTACGTGGGACGAGGGTGGCTTAGGTTGCTGAAGAGAGAAAAAGAACGAGCGAGAAAGAGGCTTAATTGCAGCATCTCGACGGCGCACGTGCAGACGTCGATAAGCGGCGAATCCTTCTGACATCATCGATCAGAACTCATCGACTTTTTCCTTTTCGCCGCGCGGCGGTTCTTCCGCACGTTCCTGCGCTCCATCATCCGCGCGACCTGTATCGCGGCGGCGGCCTTGGAAAAATGCTGCCGCCGTGTTATTAGTTAGGCTTTCTTTCTCTTGCCATTTTTCCACGATCGACCGGCCGGCACGAATCAATCTCCCGGCGATCAAACTTACAGTCTCACTACAATGAGATCCACATTTCCAACGTGGATCTGGATCTGTTGGAATGTAGGTTTTGATGGTAAAAAGGATATTTGTCCGATTAATCGGGTCTGTGGCTTGTGAAGTAGGTGAATTCCGTAAATCCCGAGAAATTTAAGCGAAACTCATCCTTTTTTCGTCAAAGATTAATTTACAATAAACTAACTAATATTGTTTCTTTATAATACACAATAAAAATTTCTAAACAATCGCGCCATTTTTGAGTGCGTTACCGGCGATAATTTTATTAATGTTCAATTCTGTGATTTTATCGTTTTCATTCGATTCTAGTTTTGCGTCGAAATTTTAGATTAGATATTTTCGCGTTGTTAGAATCTCGGCGGCGAAAGAAAACACCGCGAATCATGTGAGTACGAATGAATTCCGCGAAGAAGTCGGATATAAATTGTTGCCGGTCGATCGATTACTTATGCGCATTTATATTATTCTTTTTGCGCGTCTCCATGATTGCGAGATCCAAACTTTTCTCGCATGTATCGGACGAGATATATCGATATAAAACGATGGTTGTCAGTTTTATAGATAATACCTTGTCTTAGATTATTAATACATCACAACACACATATGTATATATGTAAATCAATAAATTATATAAAGAAGAAAAGATTAAAAGTCTATGAAAAGAACAAAGATAAAAACTTGAATAAAATTAAAACAAAACTGGATTTAATGATATTGTAATTTTATTGTAATTATAATTGTAATTGTAAATAATAATTGTTTCAGAAAAAATAAATTAAAATTGAATAGAAATTGTTTCAGAAATGTTTTTCATAATTGTATGAATTCGAATATAATTTTGGTCTCTTACAATTCTAATTTTAGAAAAAACATAAGTTTATAAATAAACCTTCTGAAAAAAATTACAATTTTGCAGTTGCAGTTGTTGTTAATTTTAGTAGTCAAATTTTTACTCACAAGAATAAAAATAAAGAGAAAGATTAAAGAGAAAGTGTGTGATAAGAAATTGAAAAATTAATATAAATAACTTGTAGTATGTTATTAGTGGTACCATTACTACATTTACTACTACTAGTACTACTTTTACTACGCTCTCTATTAATCAATTATCTTTCCCGGGCAAGCATTCGCGATGATTGATAATCCTAGTTCTTCCTTCTTCTTGATGAACTCGATGAACATGTCTTAACCCCTCGTTCAAGTCTCCGACGGCAGTAGGTCGAAGCGCCTAGACTTAGGCCGAAAAGCCACGTCCTTGAAGCTGCATTGGCGGCGAGTCGGTTCCCCCGCATTGCGCGCGAGCGCGCACAACTCGGCCGGGCCCCGTGTCCATGGGGCCCGATGGAGTCCCGGGCTCGTGTTAGTGACACGTGCAGCGGAGAACCGCCGGTTGGAGAACCTTTGTGCACATCGACGGAGAGGAGGGCGTCACGCGGTGGCGCATGAAGAAGGGAGGGTGGCAAACGCGGGCCCCGGGAGGAAAGGGGCCCCCAAGTACCGCTATACCTGGAGTCGCCCGAGGCGGAATACATACCTACCTACCTACCTAGTACGTGTCTCCTCTCACTCTCTCACTCCTGCTATCTCTCCCTCTTTTTCTTGCCCTCGTGTCCGATTGCTCCCCTCCTCCCACTTCCCACCCTCGAGTCCCATCAAACCCCCCTCGTCGCTGGGGCCTGCGTGAGCTATACCGCTGAAAGTCCACGCCATGATGCACGCCATAGAGCAACAACGGGGACCGATCAGTGGTTTGTTTCACCTCGTCGACGACGCGCGTCGCGACGTCGCCGTCGTCCTCTTTCTCTCTTTTTTTTCTTTCTCTCTCCCTCTTTCTCTCCTTTGTTATCCTGTCGTGCGCGCACATAATTCTTACCGAAAGAGTTCATTCGTCCTGTTGGCTCTTGCTCCTCGAAGTTTGATCTTCAAAGAGATTCCAAGATCTTCCAAACTTGTGTGATTCAGATTTGGAGTTTAGACTCTTCAAAATTATCGATTCTTAGAACATTGGACTTTCAGTACATCTTTTTTTCGAATTCTCCAGTGATGTAAGTTGAAAAAATGTTCAAGTAATGTGTTTCTCGGTGTTTTCAGTGGAGGATCACTTGGACTTCTATTGTCGACATAATCGACATGATGTTGCCACGACTCCGGATTGACGGATCGAAGGAATAAAGTATTCCTTGCTATTTTTCCAAGACGTTTTTACTTGTTTGCTGTTGAAGTCATTACAATAATTATCATTTTACAAAAACCCACAGCGTTGTCACGACTTCAAACTAACGTACATAGAAAAGAAGAAAGCAGAAAACCGCTTTTCCGTGATTCCTCGGAGGATTTTTTTATACCAGCTTAGGCGAATTATTTCGCTATCAAAATTGATTGTCATCATCGTCATCGTTGTCGTCGAAGGTAGCGTCACGACGACTTGAAATTGGTAGACTAAAGATCACCGAACGTTCACGGCGGCGAGGTGGAAGAGGACGCCGCGAAAAGAGCTCTCCTTCTCCTCGAGTGTGCTCACCTACCCTACCGCTTCCTCCTCCTTCTCCTCCTCATCCTCCGCCTTCTCCTCCTCTTCTTCCTCGTTCTCCTCGTCCTCCTGTTCCACCACCTCCATCGCGCTTACAGTCGTTCGGTCGCCGGCGAGCAATACGGTTTATGGCCGCATACAACGGCGTCCACAAACAGCTGGTACCACTGGTCGCTGGTCGCGTCCGGCGATCGTAGATCCTCAACAAGTTCCTCGGAAGAGCCGGTTCTATTTGCACCAGCTTGCGAGAGAATCGAGATAGGAGGGACACGTGGACCACGACGGTGCTCGCAATGTCGAAATTTCGTGGAACGTATTCATAAGCACGCGTGAGTGAGAGTGATATCCGCGCATCTATCAGGTTTTCGGTTTTTCAGAGACACGACGTGGCTCGTAAGTCGGTTACCGTGGTTTTGGAGTCGATATATCACGTCTCGCGCGAGTGCTGAAGAGAGTAGCACGAATAGTGTTGAAGAGAGTCGGAAATAAATCCGGTTTCGTCTCGCGGAAAGAACCGAGATTTGTTGCATCTTAAAGGGTATCAGGATCTGTTATAATTTAAATATCCGAGAATCGGATTTTCACACACCAAGGCTCAAAAATGTCAAAGTCTATATTCTAAAAGAGTCTGTTGCAAGCTTAAATATTCAAGAGTCAAAGTCTTCACGCTTTTAAAAGAATCGAGAAAAGATACGAGGAAAAGACTCGAGGAAAGTCTTGTTCTACAGAATCAAGACTTGGATGGATCAAAGAGTCTAAAAAGAAGACTTATTACATTCCACAATTTATGATAATTCTCTCCGCATTCCGTATCAATTGGGACAAATTGAGTCTTGAAGATTCGAACCAGCAATCACCTGTGTTAGTCACCAAGGAAGTCAGAATCGACAAAATCGCATGGCCACCACATCGACGCATCTGCGTGGATACCTGTGCGAAGAGCGTCGAACCGCGACGACGACGCCTCGCGTCGTCCAGGATCGCGTTCGTTCACCACACGACCCTCGATCAGTGAACGACCTTTTCTGAAGCACCTGCACGTTCGACAAACCGTGTTATAAGTCGTTCGAGGAATTTTCGGAGCGCCCAGCGCGTGATCATTGATTTTGAAGGATTCAACCGACTTGGTCTTCGAGGGGCTAACCTGGCAGAGATCTCCTCGTCTCTTCTATTCCCAGAGGTTAGTCACTCGCTTCGTTCCGGTATCGTACACACGCGTGTGGGCAGTAGAGTGTGGGTACGCGCTCTCGGTGCAACGATTGCCCGTGTGTATGCGCGTACGTGTGTGTGTGTGTGTGTGTGTGTGTGTGTGTGTGTGTGTGTATGGGTGTGTGTGCGAGTACGAGTGTGTGCGAGCCTCGTGCAGATATATATTTATCCGCGTTGCGAAAGTGCAACGAGCTGCATTATATGCAGCCAGCGAGGTGTGAACTTTTTCGGTGATCGAGCGTTCGTTTTTACGCTGCGGTCGATCCGAAAAAAAAATCAGATGAGACTCCATTTTTTAATTTAAATTGAGACATCAGGTTGTCGTATCGAACAAACGCGCGAAATGTCGCGTTTTTTCGAGAGTCTTTCAGTCTTACAAAGCATGTCCCTAAAACAATCGTCTCTCTCGATGATAGTAAAAATAAAATCAGAGAAAGATGAATTCTTCGATGGTGAAAAAAACATATATTGCATATTTTTTTCACAAAGGCACACGCGTTCCTTATGTTTTTTGAAGGATTGCAGGATTGCGGAATAACATTCCATCCAAGATGATTGATTCGATCATTAGGGATAACTGTTATTGCTATGGTAAATCGTAACTATATGAGAGTCGGAGTAAAACGGAATCCCGGGACGGATAGAGACGAACTACGCGGTTCTGACGTGTAATCATGGATAGAGCCGTATAACACCACTTTGTCGATCGCGGCCGCGCGCGTGTTCCGGATGCGTGTAATCTCCATAGAGTTACACGCGGCTTAACGACGATGACGACGACGACGACGATAAAGGTGTCGTCGGCTCTTTCGCACGCTGGAAATCTTCGCGATGACGCAGCCTCCGTGCGTTCCATCCGCGTCGAGGAAGATTCATCAATCGCGCCGGAGATTATCGCCCACGATGTCCGTTTCGAAAGGAAATTACATACGCGGCTTAAACTAGGTTCAAAAATATGATCCCTCAGCATTTTTATTCGTCACGAAGAGAGCCAGAAGAGTGACGACATCGCTATATCGCGCGGCCGATAGTTTCGTGACACCCTGTAAAGCACTTATCGCATGCCGGTGATCGCGATTAATGGAAATATTTTCGAGGAAATTGTTACTTAATAATAAGTTCCTTGAAAAGCTAGGATGATACGTATTCGCGTGCTTATTTTCGATGGAAAATCACGATGCAAATGAGCACGCGTTGCAAAGGAGAAAGCGCGCGATCGCGATTATCGTCAAAATTACATTTTTTCGTGCGCGCATCTCGCTGAGCAAACACGGAAATCATTCGCAACGCGATAATACTAACAAGCAGAACTCAAGCAGAAATTTATAAACGCCTATGTGAAAATGCAACATTGTAAAAGCAAGTTTAGTGTGAAAGTATTTAGTGTGAAAAATAATTAATTACTAATTAATTTATTTATATTAGGACGTGTTTTGCATAATATTAAGTTAATTAATTCAACATACATGAATTAATATTATTCTAATTATTCAATATTTAAGAACTAACGTCGCGCAACATTATTGCTTTAGTGCGATGAAAAAGAGAATTTAATTAGATCAGTCAATTAGACTAATCAATAAAGAGGTCCATGTCTGAGCTAATTTCTTCTACGCATCTTTCTTCTTTTCGCATGCATCTTATTACTTTTGTTGATATTTCGAGAAATCAGTTCGCTTAAAACTGACCACAATGTATCCGTTCTACGTGATGAATCGTCGCTGCGGTGGCGTTGCGGCCTGCGAAACAAATAATTGATGAAAAATTCCAGCTGTTCATGATACCGCGACCACGCCACCGTATTAATTAACTATAAAATTGTGGTAATGGTGAACGTGTCGCGCGTGTTAGACCGTTCCGCGTGTCACCAACTAAAAACTAGCCACGTTCATGCATATAGATTCTACGCGAATCCAGATATTTGAAAAATCGAGGACGCAAAAATGGAAAAGTGCAACATTCGCAAGCGATAATCATTAGCATAATCATCTAATCTCCCTTTTTAGATAAATCGATGATAAAATAATAATAAAATTAATTAAAATAAAAATAAAGTGTTTTATTTTAAAAAATTTTATTAAGCAAATTTTGTTCAGAAATGGAAAGTTTCGTTTGAGAAATCAATTTTCTCTAAAATGTTGTGTCCCTTCTTTATACATTTATTTTATAAACGATATTATATTAAATATTTCTCTAAGATTTTATTGTTAAATTTTCAGAGTTAAACTTTTAATCTCAAACGGCTCAAACATAATTTAAATATAAATATATATATATATATATATATGTGTGTGTGTGTATGTGTGTGTGTATTTGCTTTATCTTTTATATTTTTACGAATGAGGAATAAATTCATTTTGCAAGAGCCCGAATCGAGTTTCTAAAAAAAGAGTGCCTAATGAGCGGTCACCGGATTCTAAGAGCGATTTTTATGTTAGAGATTCTTACAGAAAGGCTACAAAAAGAAAAATAGAAAAGATGAGGGGACTCGTCTTTCGCCGTTTGTCGCTCATGGAATTTGGATGAATCTGTTATTCTTGTCCGGGGAAACCGTGAGAGGAATTTTGATCGTTCCAACTCCAGTCTGGCACACCGGGTGAGGAGTGTCCAGAAACGATGCTTGTTTTTAGAGAAAACGCGCCGCAGGACGAAGCCACGACTCGCCCTTTCCTTTATCTACGAACATAAACACGTTGGATATGTAATCGCCAAATAAAAAGTGCGTCTAAAAGCGTCTTTTAACTGCTATTTCTGGCGCCAGCGAAATCCAGCTTAGATTCCTTAGATTATTTTAATCTTAATTTAGAACCGCATAAAAATGTAACTTCTTCACAAACAGTAAATTAATCGAACTGAAGCTAAATTATAAAAAGAATAAAATTAATTTACTGAAAATTAATATAATTTATTAAAAGTTAAATAACATTCAAATTAACTAAATTAAATTTATATGTAAATTTATGTAAAAAAGTTCAAATTGTTTCAGTCAAATAAGTATAAAGAACCTCTAGCTGCCAATATTTTTTAATTTCAATATTCTAAAATTTTCCCTTTTAATTTTTTATACGTTTAAAAAATTTTTGATACGTGAGTATATTATAATTTAAGAAATTAATTACATAACATTTAAAATTTAAATATAATGATGTAACAAATTATTTTTTAAATTCAACGTTAAATTGAAAAAATAAAATTGGAAAAGTAATAGTTTTTTTTCTAATTTTTTTAAATTTTCTAAACAAGTGGATCACAGCACCATTACATTCGACGCGATTAGGGCAATTTCCTTATGTATTCTGTTTCGAATAAATCCAAAATAGTTTGATACTCCAAACGGTATTTAATTATAATGAAAAAAAAAGGAATTGAGTTCACGGAATATGGCAGGGGCCGCGAAATAAGAAAACGGCAGGAAACGCAAAACGAACGGGCCAAAACAAAGGCAAGATCGAGAAGGCAGACGCGGAGATACGCATCTGCGAGCGTGGGATCGCGTGTACGCCGGCGTTGAAGTCTCCTCCTTCGGCTTCGTCGAAATCGCCGCTTCGCGCGAGCGGGGGATATCTGGGACGCGTCGCGACGCATAATGACACCGACGCTTTTGTAATCCACGTGACTATCGTGCACGACGTGGGCTATACAAAGTATTCTCTCGATCGAGAGAGAGAGAGAGAGAGAGTCACCTTTAGATGACCATTTTAAATGCGCGTTTTTAGAGGCATTGTATTATGCTGTTTCTAATAAGTTCTTCCGCTGTGTGAAAAATGATTAAGTCCCCCTTCCACACAATTATCACCAGTAGTAAAAATAATTTTTTACTTCCAAATAAATATAACAATATAAATTTATACGTAAATTTAGGAAATAATGAAACTATTGAACAACATTTGCCAATCATTGCATAGAGGTCAAATTACTACACTGACAATAAAATCTCATATTTAAATGATACATTTAATATTATTTCCTAGTCAATATTTCAATTTTGATGAATTTTTTAGAATAAATTTTTTAGAATATAGATGAAGACCGTATCGAATATACGTTCGTAAATTCAAAAACCTTAACGAAATTTATAATATCTGCTAAGACTTGAGGATAATAAAATTATAAATTATAAAACTAATGTGTAAATATATGAAACATTATTATGTAATATAATAGCTATGTAATATAAAATTTACATATGACCGTTTCTTTTCCGATTACTGTCAATCATTGAACGTTTTGTACGTTTTATTAAACAGAATAAGAAAGCAAGGCGGATTATTAATAGTCCTTTTTGCCGGCGATGCCCGGAGGAAGACAGTGGAAGGACACGTGAGGTCATCGCTGTAAAATACGTCGTACGACAAGGAGAGTCCATTGAATTTCTCTCCTTGAATCTTAGTCCTCGATGATTGGTCGTACAGGACAAAAAAATTAATGTAATAATTCATGGCGAATTATGGCGAATTAAATCAATCAATCAAGCCGCGTTCGTAACACAAATATTTATAAACGTTAACAGATTTCGAACTTGATTCATCGCCGATCTTGAGATAGACATCTCGACAGCGAGAACTCGATCCGTTGATCTTTGGAGACAGTAATTCAGTCTTTTCCTCCGTGAGATTTGATAGCAGTGCGAAGGAGATGTACGATTCTATGAAAAGAACACATAAAAAACTCATATGAGGAAGTCTTTCTTCCTCATATTACCATATTTTTTTATGGGAAAGTCCACTGTTCGAAAAAAGTCGAGTTTGGAAATTAAAAAATTAGTGATGCTGTTTTTTGAGGGTTGAAGTTTATATAACTTTTAGCGACAGCGAGCTAAGCGACACTTTCGATTATTGTTCTCTTGGAGAACTTGAGATTTTCGGATGCAGTCTCGGAGTAATGCTCTAAATTGTAGAACAAAGTTGTCACTGAATGACTTTCATCAGTTTCTAGACGCTCTTAAAATACACCATGGGCAGCAATGAGTCACCGCTTTCTATCGGAATGTTAATAGCAAATGCACATGTGTTCTGGATGGATTGTAGGAAAAAATCGATTTCTCACTCTCGTTTCTTTGCGCTACTATACTTGCTTATTGATATTACGATATGAGCACGAGAAGAACGTCCTCGTGAGACAGATTAAGTACAAGATTAATGAAAGAAGCGGAGAGAAAAAGAGAAAAAAAGAAGAAGTCGACTTCGCACAAAAACTTTAAATCCCGTAATTACGCTTATTTAACTACGTTGCGAAACGCACAGTCGAATTTTAAATCGCAATCACGCACACACGTGTAAATAAATTCTTCTCGTGATGACGAAGCTGCTCGCTTAATCGAGGCTCCTTCCACTTGCTGATAAATTGTCGATTTATCAAGAATAAATAATGCTCGATACTTATAGGCTCGTTTTTCAAAATTTTTAAAGTCCATTCTGTACATTCTATGTTCTACTTATTCAAATTATGCATGTCGAATTAAATTTTATTATATAATTTAACCTGTTATATTATATAATAAATCTTGTCACGTTATAATAAAAAATTAAATAATTCTAAGCTTGCATTAAACTAAATTTCCGATTTTACGTTCTGATTATTTTATGTTAAAAATTTCTTTCAGAGTTTTCTAAGTTTTATAAAATCATGTAAAATACTAATTTAATCCCTTCTAAAATTTAATTTTTCAAAGTCCGAGAGGTTTTTTCTTAAATTGTAATTTCCATTAAATTGTAGGTTAAGCAGCAATCAAACGCATACTATATTCAGATCTATTAAACATAGATTCTACTCGACTCTGAATTATGCACCGAGTTGCAGTAATCTACACGTTGCACTTAGCCGCGGGTTTCACGAAGTCTAATATTTTCCCCGCGCGCGCACTCAGCCTGCACGAGTGCAGGACAGGTTCCGACGACGACGGCAGGATACTCTGACATTTGCCAGGTTGATAGTCGAGTGGTTCACCTATAGCGAGGTGCACCTATCCGTTGCGTTATACATGGTGTCCTAGAACCACCGGATGTTCTTTCAAGTTTTTCAATTTCTTTCAGTTTCTGCGGTTTTGACGACAATATTCGTCTGCAAAAATTATTTTCATCTTTTTAACGTACTTGTCTAATTTCTTTTACTCTGTAACTTTAGATTGAGACTCTTTTAAAACAAAGCCCACTTAAAATTAAAACTGACCGAGAAGAGAATGGTCTGAAAATAAATTTCAAATTAATTGTAAAAATACAATAATGATATACAAAGATGAAATTTTTCGACACTGGTCGGAGGAAAAGATAACAAAAAAAAAAATAATCGCGTAATATATCATAATTGGGTAAGTCATAGTTAATCATAAATATTTATAAAAATGATTAAGCAATTTATACTCCATGGTTCGATATTCATATTGTAGAAAGACCGGTTCTAAACTGGTCGAAAAATCTATAATATGAAAGATCTTCGATAACTCTCCTGATACATCTTACTTATCACTCGGTTGAGAGATCAACAAGTCTACGTATTTCGTCAGGATTTCGAGTCGGAGGAAGCGGGCTGAAGAAGCAGGCTAAGGCCTCGGGATGGCAGTGGTACGATAATTACCAGCTGGAAAACGCGAGATGATGCATAACGCAGAGAGTCGCAGGCAGTTAGCCGTGCGATTGCAGAAGCGAGCTTAGAGCCTGGCATCGTAGCCGAGGGCAGGTTTGCAACCGCTGCCAGAGAGAAATTTCTACAGAGTTGCTGCGCTGTAGCGGTCGTTTCGACATAGGTGCAGGATCGAGGGGATTTTGCCTGCCAACAGGTGCGAATAACGTTGGCTCATTTTGGCAAACGTACAAATTTTTCTTCTTAGGCTTTCGAATAACTTACGAGAAAAAAATATACGTATGTAATAGAAAAAATTCGATGACCTTTTATTCGCAACGTGTGGGAACGTAAGGCAGAAAATATGATGCAGATTCACTGCAAAATCCCGATGTCGACGACCATCGAATGCACCGCGGCAAAGGTTCTCTGGAAGAGAAAAATGTGATGAGTGAAAAGTATTCTATCTTGTGCATGAAACATCGATATGTCAGTAAGAAAATAAAATGTGTGTATGTATATGTGTATATATATATATATATATATATATATATATATATATATATATATATATAAAGCGAAAATATACATATGTATATATGTAAGTGAAAAAATTCAACAATGTTTTTCAGATTTCTCAGAATGGAAAAGCCACGTTTATGATTTTGTTTCGATCAAATTTGATCTGTTTAAATTTATCTTAATTATATATATGTACAGGTACATCCTTAAATACGTTCCGAAAATTAAATTAATAATTTTTTTTAGATAATTTTATGAAGAAAAGTTTATATATGTTTTTGTCATCAACGGTTTAATTTTGGAGATACAGGGTATGTGAGTAAAAAATTATATCACAGAAAAATTCATAAATTGTCACAATTATCAAAGCAAATTTTTTAATTTTCTAATTTTTCTCACAGAAGTCATAATGAACAAGTGAAGCTACAAAATATTTGTTGACGTTTACAGACCATTTTAGTACTCTCTGCTTCTGGTGAAAATAACCATTAAAGTTTATTTGATCAATCGCTAAAAGTTAGTCACTACTAACGCACAATCAAGAGAATAATTGGAACCGTCTTTTGAGATTTCAAGAAAGTATAATTTTTTCTTGAATACCCTGTATCTCCAGAATTAACAATAAGCCGTTTATGACTAAATGTATATAAACTTTCTTTCATGAGATTATCTAAAGAAAAAATGTGTTTTAAGACTGACAATTAATAATCGGCAGAATTCTAGCAACTCATTGAGTTGGTAAAAGTATATAAAACCCAGAAATAATACTATTAGGCTACCAAGATCCAGCCTGGATCGTAAATGGCATCTTTTTTCTCTAGTAAGTTGTTAATTATTTGTTTAATTACTCCTTTAATTTTCGGAACGTATTTAAAGATTGCCCAGTATTTTCTTAATTTTATTGTAAATGTGTTATGAGATTTCTGGAACTTCGAGTTCTCCTTTTCATGTCTTTATAAATCTCAGCTCTGTGAGGAAATGACTTCATGCCGGTGAACACTCCACCATGCCATGAAAAGACTCCTCGGCGTGCACGTGTAATTAAGGGTGTAATTAGAACACCGGATAAGAGCGGCTTAGACCATTACAAAGGCGGACTACGGAGATTGAGGAAAATGTACTTATACTCGTCGAGTATACTGACCCAGTGTTCTCGAAAAGCTAATTTATTCGTGCAATATTTCGAAAAATGTCAAAGTTTCACAAATTAAGCAATTCAAAAAGCTATAACAGTCTTAAAATCTTAAGAAAATTATTATTAAAAAGTTGCATATTCTTCAATAGTATTAAATAATTATTTTTTGTGTGATTAGATATGTTGTCTTTCATGAATACTTTCACGTATCAGTAAATACACCCAAGCTGACACATTCCTGAGAAAAATAACGCAACATTTAAGAAGCATGGTACACAAGAAGTAGAATTTACTGTAGAATTTATTTTTTGCATTCTTAAAAAAAATTTTTAGTACGTATGTATCTACGTATGTTTTAAAATTTTTTTACTTGGAATTAAATTTCTTTCCGATCCAAATTAATTCTTTCGTTTGGCTACATCTTATATATAAAATTATACATCATACCTGTATGCAACAAATATGTAGAATATTTATATGTTTTTGTTATATTTATTTTTATTGAGTATATTTGTTCCACTGCATCTTGAAGTATCGTGCGCGGCGTCGAAGACGTGATTATCCGCGCAAAAAGATGCGGAAAGCTACTCGTACTTCATCTCGGTTGTCAGAGTTAATGCAAAATCGCGAACGTGCCGCGAATACAGCACGTACACGAATCCACACACTGCTGGGTGCAACTTAATGACGATGTCGCCTTGCGTTACTACACGGTGTACTTATTAGCGCGAGGCGCGCTTAGGATTGTGCACATCTTAATTAGCATCGGCAATTAACGAGGTCGCCTGGACGATACCGTTTTGAGCGCCAAAAACCACGCGACTCGACGCTCTTAAGTATCTTGACCGCAAAATTTCTAAATTTATTACGACCACACATTATATATATAAGAGTACGTAACAGTTCAATTTTTTTAAAAGATATATCGTAAAATATTATATGTACATTAGGGTGGTTCTTATTTATACTACATCGAAAATTAAAAAAAAATTTTTTTTGTCTCACCCCTTAAAATGGTTCCATTTTATGAAAAAATAATTCCTATAAAAGTTTATTTCAATCGGATAACGGGAAAGAGTGTCGAAGAGCGTCTAAATGTTATAAAATAAGGATTTAATTCTTATTTTCATAAAATGGAACTATTTTAAGGGGTGAGAAAAAAAAAATTTTTTTTAAATTTTTGATGTAGTATAAATAAGAACCATCCTGTACATATATTTACATTAAAATAATAATTAAATAATTCTACGCTGAATTTTGAAGATTTAAGAAATTTATAAAATTTGACAATGTTAAATTTATTAATTAATTAGATTAGAATTTTTTTATTAGATAAATAGAATTAAGATTTTAGATAAAAGACTCGAATGTTTAAAAGTTTCAAAGTGTGGTAGAAGGTAAGAGGTTTGGTTTGTTTAACCACATTGTATAAGGCAAGTTATACAAATACCAACAGCACAGCAGGAACCGCAAGATCATAAGCTTTACCATGTGACCTTTGAACCCGCGTTTCGACAGCGCCGGCAGACAAAAGCTAAGCGAATGCATAACCAATGGAGCGGAATCGAGACATAAGCGGAGCCGTGCGATTAACGCGACTGTCGTGACACCGTTGTTGTAGATGTCGATAGCTCGACCGACGACGTGGTTTTTCCTGCTGATCAGACGCAGTTTATCATTGCTGATAAACTTGTCCGGAATAGATCCGGATAGAAAAAACTCGTTTTATCGAACACAACTTTTTCATGTAATTAAACAGTTTTTTTATGGAGAAGAAAAAATTCAACTTTTTACATGGAATAAAAATAAATGTATAAACAATAACACAGACCTACAAGGTTTTTTCCACTGTGATCTGAAAATGTTTTTTTACATAATTTTTTGCGCTGAATCTGAATTTATTTGTGTCAGGATTTTGAGATATTCTAACCTAAAAGTGTAAAAAGGCTGTTTTCAGACATTTTTAGATGAAAATTTCCTCAGAACTTTCTATCAAAGCTTTTCAGGTCACTAATTATTTTAAAGTCAGAATTTGGATTTTCAAAATGGCGGATCAATACGGCGGCCCGAAAATTAAAAAATTGTTATAATTCTACTAACAATCACTATCAAGGAGTTTTTGATTGCTAATTACGACTTTGATGTCAAAATTCGAAAATTAAAAATAGCAGCTCCTTTTGATAGAGAGTTTTGACGAAATCGATCTGATGAAACGTTCGGTGTTTAGGTACCCAGGAAAATGTAATTCGATATAAAGTGTCCTACAGTCATAAATATTTAACCATTTCGGAAACCGTATACGCATTTCCGTAGATTTTTTCATGGGGAATACCAATCTGTTGACCAAATTAATAAGTATCATCGCGTTTCAAAGTTATTTGCGTCTAAAAATGTCGAAAAACAACTTTTTTACACTTTTAGATTAGAATATCTCAAAATTCTGACGTGGGAAATATCCTTTTCGCAGCCCTGTGTAATATATGAAAGCGTTGTTTCAACAGTACAGCTTCATTCTTGTTAATTTCAAGATTTCAAAATAAAAAGACTCTTGATCCCGAAAGTGTGAGTAATTCCAATTTCAAAAAGCGAAGTCGTACCACTATTAAAAAATAAAGCCTTCATATATTTTGTAAAATTTTATTTACTTAGGAAAGATGTTTTTCAAATTACTGGATATACAATTATATATTTTTTGTTAATTTTTTATATACCTTTCCAAAAAAATGAAGACGTCAATCAGAAAAGTTGTTGATACTTTGCCAGCTGTCTCTTCGTTAGTTCGGGTAATGGAGATTCTTCTGTAATTTGGACGTAAACGGTAGAATCCCTGGTGTTTTGACTTTCTCCGAGCGTCTGTCAAGTTTCGTTTCAGTCCCGCGGTGCGTATCGCCCGAGGGGGACGATTAATCGATTGCGCAAATCGGTATGCTTTCTGGACGAACTTCCGCTCGTCAAAGAAAACGGACTTGGGCTGGCGCGACTGACCCAGTTTACGTGCGGGGCCGAACGGGCCTCACGGCGCGCAAGGACGCTGCGAAAACGGCGATGGCGACGTGTTGTTCCTCCGTAACAAACGCGGCTCGGAAGGGTGGAGCGCTTTCGAAACGAACGACGGTAATTATCGGTTATAAAGTCATACCGACCGGTTGACTTGCATCGTTAAGATCGATGCTTGACGCTCCGTCTCTCGCTCATACGAATGGGCGCATGAACGACGAGAAGAAAGAGCGCAAGTCTCTTCTTTTCCTCGATGTTTAATTAGAAAACGGCCATTACACGCAGTCATTCGGCGGCCTTGTTAAATCTAACTATCATCGCGATATTGACTTAACGGAATCGAGATGAAGCAATCGATATTATACCCTTCGCTTTTTGATCCCGAGAACCTGATAAAGTCATTTTTACTCGATGAGAAGAATAACCGTCAGATAAGAAATTCCTTGATGCTAAAATGACATTATACAATTATATTGTGTCGATATTTATATTGTTGTTCTGATATCACTATCACTATTGGTAACTAATTATCAAAGAATAAGGAAGAACATGAGCGAAAGTTAAATTTAAGACCTTAATTAGTGTTAATTCGAGATCTTATATACGAGGGCGGTCCGATAAGTACTTAGCCTCACCGCCCGATGGTGCCAGTATCGCAAGAGAGATTTACTATCGTGTAGTACATTCTCGTAAACGGCTACTGTCAAAATTTCAGCCGAATCGGACTCGTAGTTTTGTTTTGATCGCGTGTGGAAGCGGTTGTGTTCGCGGATTTTAGAAAAATGGAAAAAGAGCAATATCGGTCGGTTTTGGTCGAATTGCACTACGAACTGCTGCCCCATCCACCGTATTCTCCAGATTTGGCCCCGTGCGACTTTTTTTTGTTTCCAAACTTGAAAAAGTCACTCGCCGGGCAGAAATTTGAGTCGAATGAGGAGGTCATCGCCGCCACGGAGGCCTACTTTGCAGACCTCGAGAAAACGTATTTTTCAGATGGGTTAAAGAAGTTGGAGCATCGCTGGGTCAAGTGTATCGAGCTAAAAGGAGAATATGTTGAAAAATAAATCGCCACTTTTCCAAAATTTTCGTTTTTCTTTTGTAGGCTAAGTACTTATCGGACTGCCCTCGTATGTAAGGTGTTTTAAGATCCAACAAGAGACACTTACCAAGTCAGGTTTTAGGAAATGTATATACATATATATATATATTTTTTGGAAAGTATCACTTATGAGATAAATTCAACGATATATATTATATTGCTGCTCCATTTGAAATTTGAAAGGTCAAACCCAAAGGAAATTTAGGCCAAAATTCACCTTTTACTTTTTTTCGGGAGCGTTCTGAGTTATAGTCAAGATAATATATATATTTAATTCTTACTCACAAAGCTGAATCGGATATCCAAGATGACCTACAATTATACTCTCGAAAAGTACAACTTGACTTCTTCAGTTTTTGTCCTTTGATCTTAATTGCGGCAGCAATAAAATATATTTTGTTGAATATATTTGTTTTGGTGAGTAACTCACTTCATGAGTGTAAGATTCTAATTTGAAACTATCAGTTACACATTAATTCGAATGAAGCTATTCCCGAACACCAAGATGATAAATTGTATGATCAAAGAAAAATAGTGATCAAGAATTCAAAAATTTAAGAATTAAATTCTTGGATTTAAAGAAGAGAAAGTGTTGAACGCATCTCGAGATCTAATAATCCATTAAGTACCAAATTGCTAAATTTTACACAGCAGACGTGACAAACAACATGATTGAGGAATAAGGAAGCAATAAACAAACGTCAGCCTCAGAAATGCTAGCCGTAAGGAAGAGGAAATGCTGTATGCGTCTCGAGATCTAAGAATCTTAAATTGATCTCCATTAACTCGCGAATTAATGAGTCTTGCATACACAAAACGACAAACTGCATAATTAGGGAGTAAAAAAAAAAACGCTCGCGAATAATAATCGAATATCTCAAAAAAGAGTCGGAATTGTGGCTGGCGTTCGGAAAACAGACGCTAGTCCATCAAAAGCGAGCACGTTAGGCGCACAGCGTGACAAGCCGAGGTCCGACGACGATTAATGACGCCGGCGTTTTCGCGGTAGCGCATTTGGATCACCTCTAACGATCGGTCACTGTAAATAGGTTGAAGGCGTACCCGGGGCTATCCGATGGCGTCGACATCGAGGTCGCGTTCCAGCGCGTTAGTCTCCGTACGAGCCGCTGACTGCGTTTCAGATACATGGACGGACAGGACACGCATTTCGTGACACGCATTTCGTGTTCCTTGGGGCGCAAAGAAATTCTCAAGACGCGCGCGCAATTTCTGTCACCAACCTAAGTGACTGGATCGCTTTAATTTCATTGTGTTGTAAGGTATACGAAAGAGAAAGAGAGAAAGAAATACCAAGCGTTCCGTGGCGAAATAACTGTCCAGTTTCGTCAGCTGCGTCGAGAGCGATCGATCGGTAGATGGAATTTATTGTGGGAACAATCGTAAAGAAAAAGGGAAAAGGAGAAGAGAAGCACAGAAAAATTGCATTATTTTTTCAACTTGGGACAATTTTGTGTAGCTTGCTCAAGAAATATTTGTCGCGCACGAAACGGTCCCGAAAGTGCTAGTTTTACGAAATATTGTCTAATTTTACTAAGGATTCAGAAGAAGGAAGAATGGAGTTAAAAAGAAAACCATACTTCTTTTGAAAAGCAAAACCGCTATACAAACAAAACTCATTTGCTACTCTTGAATTCGAAATAAATGTGGAAGCAGCTCTCTTGCAGTCGACGACTTCCAGAACCACTTTAAGAAATGAAAGTAAATTTTCTCAGAGTTTATCTCTCGCGGAACAAGCTTTCCATGAAGCAGTCCCAAATATTAAA
>CABEGB010000958.1:0-65681 GCA_901521435.1 Crematogaster levior | reverse complement strand
ACATCTATCGATAAATCACATAATTCGTTTGTATCACATCACGTTTGTATTCATTTTACTTCACTTTGTATGTTTGTATTTGTTTTCGGTATATTTTCTTCAGTCATGTTAATATTCTGATTCTGAAATGTAATTCGATTCCAATTAAATTTTAATACAATGTTAAAAACTATTTATAATAATTATACCTCATCTAATAAGTTTGAATTAATCAAGTGTAATTCCTTTTTGTAATGAATTTCTTGCAGTGCTATTCTTTTACTGTCAAATAATGTTGGGATAGTTTCTTCTTGAATTCTTTGTGATACTTTTATTTATTAATAAGATGGGGGAATTGCTTTTATCCATTTTTGTAGTATGTCTTCATTTTTAGGAAAACTGAAAATTATATAAAGTTATAAAATTATTAACTAACTATAATATATATTATATTTTAAAAAAAATTGTAACTTTGTAAAGGTTATGTAACATACAATGTTTCATTTAATCAATTACAACTTACCGATGAAAAGTTATGCTACTGTCAGGACACCACACACTTTTACAATTTCTAATGACACAATTTACAACCATATTTCACTTTTTATTTAATGAATAAAATAACGAGATGTTTTGATATAAAGCCGTTCACTACATTTTTAAGCAAAGGTCGTATGTTTTCAGCTCAAGCAATAGAACGTAAAAAGAGACAGAGATCCTCACATTGCTATATGTGTCCTTTTCTAAATCGCGGACGCAGTTTTTTTTGTTCGGGATACGGAAGGCTCGCTCCAGTATGTTATAGAACTCAATGGTCGGAACGTTCCCCGCGGGGTGTGCGGGGAACTTATCGACTGTTGGTTAGAAACCCCCGTGGGGTGTCGTCGTCATCGTCCGGGGGACGCGCCCTTGTCGCGTATCTCCACCGGAAGTTGCGGGCGGCGCGGTTTTCGCCGTGAGGAATTTTTCCGAGAAATCGCGTTTTCCGTCGAGGGACGTGGCGTTATCTCGTCCGGAGAAATCGCGGCTTGTCGCAACGGATTCGCGTTTTCGTTCGGGGAGTGACGGGGGAGCGTTCGGGGCGATGACGATGTAAGAGCGTTTCCGTCGGCGTCTCGTCGTTTCGATCGTTGGTGATTTTCGATTCGACGTTAAATCGATTATAAAAATGAGGTTATTCGATGAAAGAGGAAGAGAAAAATCAGTTTTACGGTCCAATCGACGGAGTGGCCCGAGGACCATCGGATATATGAAAATTTTTTAAAAAGTTTTTGCATCAAACCGTTGGTGTCTGAAACGTGCTACTTTTTACCGTCCGAACCGTCTTCGAGAATGTGTCGATCGTGTTTCGAAGCCGGGGAAATGGAAATAAATGGTTTGAATCGTGAGGAGTACGAGGAGATGACATCAGATCAACATATTATTAGCGGGCCGTTATTCGGGTTATTTCTCGAACTCGAAGAGATGTGTAACGCATGCGGCAAAAAAATAATGTGCGCGAGAATCGCGCGCGAATGTAGAGATTATCTGGAGACGTTTCTCGACCGTATTGAAATATTTGACCGTACTGCGTCTATAGAAGAGAATTATCAAGAAGTGGTTGAAGTTCAGCCCTATTAACACATTGCGTAACGCATAGAAATCTCTAAGACATACGCCAGGAACCGCACGTTTTTGGGCAAACTGCACTTATTTAAATCATCATAACTACAGATCATAATGCACTTTAGGTGTTGTTTTTCAATAATTATAACATTTTTATTTACAAAAACAATTAAACTTTTAAACAATTAAATTTCCTAGTACTTTTTTAACGTATGGTACTGCGTAAAACATTTTCCTCTATGAACAGGGACCAAACAAAATTTACATAAGTATCTAGATTCGCTCCTTTTTCCATGAGCGGCACAAACTCTGCAGGCTCTCGTAGGAAATTTTTTCTTTCCACTCGCTGGCATACACGTAAGTTCACGCTGCTTCATATCACCTGACAACCTTTTGGGTGGATCTTTACGAGGTGCTCTCCTTGTACTCCCAGGGGAAGGGCTGGACAGATTTGTCTCTGGTTCCGAAGAGCCTTCATTATTGTCATCCGTTATCCAGTCTTTCGCCACCGATAGCAGAAACTGTTTATACTTCATTTTTGCTTCTGGATTGAAGACGTTGTACACTCTAAATGAATTAAAAAGTCCACAATTTATAAGGTACAGCACTACTTTTTTTGTCCATTTCATCGTTTTTCTTAGAATGGAACAACACGAAAGGAATTGATCCGCACGGTCAACGCCTTTCATGTGGGCATTGTATTCCTTGATGCAGTAGGTAGGTTTTACAATATTCTCTCCCCAATATATCTCTTTTTCTATTTTTTTTTCCTGTTGTCGAGACAGAAGTGTCATGGATCATTGATATCATTCGGACAACCCGCTTGTCTTTCCATGCTAGGAGAAGAATATCGCCTTTTCTGGAAAATATTATATCACCTTTCTACATTCTTGATGTATTCATTTTCAAATTTGGCGGTAAACCTCTACTCTCCCTAATAGTCCCACAGACTCTAGTTTTGTTCTGTAGCAGCAATTCAGCAGTAGATGTAGCATTGTAATAATTATCCTGGTAAATATGGTGCCATATGCCAAGATAGGGTCCAAGGACTGAAAGAACGATTTCTTGCAATTTCTTTCCTTCAGCAGTGTATATCTCCATATTGCAGATATAGCCGGTGTCACTCTCGCACACCATCCGAACAAGTAAACCGTATTTTGTTATTTTCGCTGGGTTGTACGTGCGAAATTTTAAACGTCTTATCCATGGAATCATTCCCTCGTCCAAAGACAACTGTTGCTTTGGTTTGTATTAGGTGTTGGAATTAATTCGTAGCGTTTTTTGAGAGAGAAACAACGATTTATTCTAAGTTTAAATATAAAAATACATTACTAAATATATTGTCCATCGTTTGCCACAACTTTTTCCCATCTTTTGGGTAAGAGACGGATACCCCGTCGAAAAAACGCTTCGTCCTTAGAGGCGATCCATAAATCAATCCCATTTTTGCATTCTTCATAAGAAGTAAATTTCTCTGCGGACAAACCATGGGCCATCGACCGGAACAAGTGATAATCCGAAGGAGCAATATCTGGAGAATACGGCGGGTGGGGACTTCCCATTTCAGTGTTTGCAGGTACGTTTGCACTGGCTTTGCGACGTGCGGTCTAGCATTGTCGTGCAGCAAAATAATTTTGTCGTGCCTTTTGCTCCATTCCGGCCGTTTCTCCTTCAATGCCCGACTCAAGCGCATCAATTGCAGTCGGTAACGATCCCCAGCAATTGGATTCAGCAATTCGTAGTAAACCACACCCTGTTGATCCCACCAAATGCAAAGAAGAAGCTTAGATCCATGAATATTACGTTTTGGTACTGATGATGATGGTTGTTCAGGCTTAACCCATGATTTTCTGCGCTTGGGGTTATCGTAATATATCCACTTTTCATCACCAGTAACAATCCGATGTAAAAAACTTTTTCTTTTGTACCGTTGAAGCAGTAACTCGCAGATCAAAAAACGCCTTTCAACATCCCTCGGTTTTAATTCGTATGGGACCCAATTTCCTTCCTTTTGGATTATCCCTAACGCTTTAAGTCGTTTTCCCACTGTTGATAAGTCAACCCCCAACGATGTGGACAACTCTTCGAGCGTTTGAGATGAGTTCTCTTCAAGTAATGCCTCCAATTCTTTGTCTTCAAACTTTTTTGGCTGTCCAGGTCGTTCCTTGTCTTCTAAGTCAAAATCACCGCTCTTGAATCGCGCAAACCACTTCCGACACGTTTGTTCAGCTAAAGCTTGCTCACGGTAAACTTCTTCTAAAATCTTATGGCTTTCCGCAGCAGTTTTATTCATATGAAAGTAATGTAATAAAACTCCCCGTAAAAACACTTTATTTGGTATAAATTTAGACATATTTAAATCAAGAGACACGGTAGTGTCTTGTGCTAAGTCCGCGTAAGCAACAAGACGCTCCCGTGTATCTTTACGCGAAACGGTCAGTTGAGAGCACTCAATATTTCGAGTTTTCATATACCCGCTCCACGGATCGACTTCTAAGTAGTCTTAATCGATAGAGCGGGGTCGATTTGTATAAGAAAAGTGTTTTTATTTTTGGGCTACATGCTCTACAAATCGAGCTATTACGACGCAAAGTCCAAATGTGAAAAATATCATTTAAGAAACGTCGTGGTCTCCGTCGTCTCCGTCGTCGACCGTACGGTTCAGGCATTTGACACAAGAGCGCTAGCGATGCTCTGGAAGTGTGATCGATCGTAGTGTGATCGAAAATAATCGATCGATAGTAAGTGATGTCGATAAACGAAAGTTAGGTTATTAGCGGCAACGATAGTGAAAAGTAAATATGCGAAGAAGAATAGGTTATTAGTGGCAATGATAGTGGATAGTGAAAAGTATTAGGTGTACAACTTAGTTCGGTCCGTTTTCAATACGTTTTTCAAGCAAAAAAACGGACCGAATTAAGTTGTACACCTAATAATTAGTGGCAACGATAGTGAAAAGTAAAGTAATATGACAGAACTTTACGGACATGTTAGAGATGAGAACCAAGTAAGTCTTGAATTGAATATATTTCTATATTATGACAAGCAATAGTAAAAATTAATCTGCATCATGTTGAATGAAAGGTAAAAATGTATAAATGTGAGTTGTGAATATGTGAATCCAAAAAAAAACAGTATGAAATTACATACAATTTCAAGAGCATTGTGAAATTAATTATGGACATGATTGACAATTACTTCTTTCTGGTTTGAATTGACAATAAATACATTACAAAATACAATAAATTTTGCCAAACAGGTCGAGAAAAATTGGAATTTGTTTATTCTTAGTCACTGGTAAAGATGTTTTTAAAGTATCTATAAAGAATTCAAACCAGAAAGAAGTAATTGTCAATCATGTCCATAATTAATTTCACAATGCTCTTGAAATTGTATGTAATTTCTTACTGTTTTTTTTGGGTTCACATATTCACAACTCACATTTATACATTTTTATCTTTTATTCAACATGATGCAAATTAATTTTTTACTAAATTTTTACTATAATTACAAACAGATGCCATTAATTCAAAATGAATATACATACACATATACAAATTTAATAGTGTTTTAACATTTGTTATTTATTAGTTATGCTCCATGGTATCCTGCATGTAAAACACTTGAACACGTCTGGGAAGAGTTTACATTATCCAGGAAAGATTTAAATATAAATGTTGAGAAGATAGATGTAACAGATTCTCCAGGTTTTAGTGGCAGATTTATGGTTACAGCTCTACCTACGATATATTAGTAAGTTCGTTATACTAATAATTTGTACTAATAATCATTTTGCCATTAATATAATTATTTTTTAGTATTCTGTAAATTTTTATTTTCTAGTGTAAATGATGGGGTATTTCGGCAGTATAAGAGCCCGAGAGATAAATCCGCATTGATCGAATTTGTGTTTAAAAAGACATGGATGAAGGTAGATCCGATATCTAGTTGGAAAAATCCAACTTTATTTCATATGTCAATTTTAAGTCAATTTTTTAAACTCTCAAATATTACGTTTACGTGTAAGTATACACGCATGCACACATTTATGTACATTATTACATTACTATACCTGGTGCAAAAATTTCAATAGAACATTACTGTTAGAATATCCACAATCAACTTTTGGAAGATGTTGGATTACTTGTGTTAGGGTAATTACTTGACATCATGTTGAATGAAAGGTAAAAATGTATAAATGTGAGTTGTGAATATGTGAATCCAAAAAAAAAACAGTATGAAATTACATACAATTTCAAGAGCATTGTGAAATTAATTATGGACATGATTGACAATTACTTCTTTCTGGTTTGAATTGACAATAAATACATTACAAAATACAATAAATTTTGCCAAACAGGTCGAGAAAAATTGGAATCTGTTTATTCTTAGTCACTGGTAAAGATGTTTTTAAAGTATCTATAAAGAATTCAAACCAGAAAGAAGTAATTGTCAATCATGTCCATAATTAATTTCACAATGCTCTTGAAATTGTATGTAATTTCTTACTGTTTTTTTTGGGTTCACATATTCACAACTCACATTTATACATTTTTATCTTTTATTCAACATGATGCAAATTAATTTTACTAAATTTTACTATAATAACAAACAGTGCAAATAATTCAAAATGGATATGCATACATACAAATTTAGTAAGAGTTTGGCATTTTGTTGTTTGTTAGTGAAATATTTTAATCTGTTTTGATTTGGGGTTAAAAGGCTTTGGTCAATGTAAAATATGTATTTTACAAAGATCATATATAATAGTTGTGCAAAGATAGTTTCGCATCATATAGCATATTGCTGCGGATGTGGGTCGCACTCGTTGCAGTTGAAATATCTTGTCTGGTGAACCACTTTAACAATTGTAATTTACAAGTTGACCCAATCTAACATCTAAACAGTTATCATAACTTTCACCCCAATTTTAATTGGTTTTTTTACGAAAGCTTGGTTGTTTCTAAAGATTATCATTTCATCATTTTATCATATCTAAATAAATTGAGTTAATATTTCATTGTTTAATGGTGTGTACAAAAGAGATGATATCCTAAAAAAAGGTACCTTTTTTAAAGGTAAAAGGTGCTAAGTCAGCGTTAAAAGTATCTTGACAGGTGTTATGGTAAGGTATGTGACAAGCTTTTAAAACTATTTAAAATCTATTTCCAAAGATAGGTAGAGATTTTTAATCTGCACATAAAGTTATTTTAATCCCTAAACAAAATGGTTTATTTAAAACCATAAAAAAATAAAGTTATTTAATTATACATTCTACAAAGTAATGATATCAACAAATTGTGCTAAGTAGAAATAAAAATTTATAAAAATATTTTAATAAAAAATGTAACAAAATATTATAAAAAATAGTTGTTTTAATTTTTTTTTATATTTTACTAAAATATTGATATCGAGAAATTATTCTATTAAAAATAAAAATTTAGTATTTTCACTAAAAGTTATACATAATTGTTTAATTTAAAAAAAATTATGGTAGTACAACCTTGTCCCAACTTAATATAACTTTTTGAAATAAAATATATATTTTAAAAATTTCTAGTATATGTATTAAAAGAAAAATTATATTAAATAAAAATAGTTCAAAAATTTAATTTAAAAAAGAAAAACAAATAATGTGAAAATATAAAATTAAAAATTATTTGTAAAAAATTAAAAAATAAAAATTAATAGAAAAATAGAAAAATGTATATAAAAATTAAAAATTAATAAAAAAATAAAAAAATTTAATTGAAAGACTTAGCACTGCTACAAAATATGCTATTTAAAAAATTAACAAAATTGGCAAAATTTAATTACAAGATTTTGCGCTGCTAATTTTTAAAATGGCTTATTTTGTAGCAGTGCTAAGTCTTTCAATTAAATTTTTTTATTTTTTTATTAATTTTTAATTTTTATATACATTTTTCTATTTTTCTATTAATTTTTATTTTTTAATTTTTTACAAATAATTTTTAATTTTATATTTTCACATTATTTGTTTTTCTTTTTTAAATTAAATTTTTGAACTATTTTTATTTAATATAATTTTTCTTTTAATACATATACTAGAAATTTTTAAAATATATATTTTATTTCAAAAAGTTATATTAAGTTGGGACAAGGTTGTACTACCATAATTTTTTTTAAATTAAACAATTATGTATAACTTTTAGTGAAAATACTAAATTTTTATTTTTAATAGAATAATTTCTCGATATCAATATTTTAGTAAAATATAAAAAAAAATTAAAACAACTATTTTTTATAATATTTTGTTACATTTTTTATTAAAATATTTTTATAAATTTTTATTTCTACTTAGCACAATTTGTTGATATCAT
Source organism: Crematogaster levior (assembly GCA_901521435.1). Taxonomy (NCBI): domain Eukaryota; kingdom Metazoa; phylum Arthropoda; class Insecta; order Hymenoptera; family Formicidae; genus Crematogaster; species Crematogaster levior. Next base: position 57,756 of record CABEGB010000958.1, on the reverse strand, counting down.
TACTTTTGTAGAATGTATAATTAAATAACTTTTATTTTTTTATGGTTTTAAATAAACTATTTTGTTTAGATTAAAATAACTTATGTGTGCAGATTAAAATTCTACTATTTTGGAAATAGATTTTTAAATAGTTTTTTTAAAGTTAATAATACTCTACTAATAATTTGCCAAGATACTTTTTAACGCGGACTTAGCACCTTTTTTTACCTTTTTTTAAAAAGGTAATTTTTTTAGGGATATCATTCTTTTTTGTACACAATTATTAAATAATGAAATATTAATCTCAATTTATTTAGATATTACATAAATGATGATAATTTTAGAACAACTAAGTTTTCGTAAAAAATCAATTAAAATTGGGGTGAAAGTTATGATAATTGTTAGATGTTAGATTGGGTCTTGTAAATGGTATAATTGTTAAAGTGGTTTCAATTGTGACAAGATATTTCAATTGCACGAGTGCGACTCCACATCCGCAGTAATATGTAAGAGAGGAGGTGAATTATTTTGGTAATAACGAGAGTGAGAGAGAGTGATTTTGTAAAATATATATTTTTATTGACTAAAGTTTTTAACTCTAAATAATTAAACAGATAAAAATATTTACTAATAAATAACAAATGTTAAACTCTATTAAATTTGTATATGTGTATGTATATTCATTTTGAATTATTGGCATCTGTTTGTTATTATAGTAAAAATTTAGTAAAAATTAATTTGCATCATGTTGATTGAAAGATAAAAATGTATAAATGTGAGTTGTGAATATGTGAATCAAAAAAAAAACAGTAAGAAATTATATACATTTTCAAGAGCATTGTGAAATTAATTATGGACATGATTGACAATTACTTCTTTCTGGTTTGAATTCTTTATAGATACTTTAAAAACATCTTTACCAGTGACTAAGAATAAACAGATTCCAATTTTTCTCGACCTGTTTGGCAAAATTTATTGTATTTTGTAATGTATTTATTGTCAATTCAAACCAGAAAGAAGTAATTGTCAATCATGTCCATAATTAATTTCACAATGCTCTTGAAATTGTATGTAATTTCATACTGTTTTTTTTTGATTCACATATTCACAACTCACATTTATACATTTTTACCTTTCATTCAACATGATGTCAAGTAATTACCCTAACACAAGTAATCCAACATCTTCCAAAAGTTGATTGTGGATATTCTAACAGTAATGTTCTATTGAAATTTTTGCACCAGGTATAGTAATGTAATAATGTACATAAATGTGTGCATGCGTGTATACTTACACGTAAACGTAATATTTGAGAGTTTAAAAAATTGACTTAAAATTGACATATGAAATAAAGTTGGATTTTTCCAACTAGATATCGGATCTACCTTCATCCATGTCTTTTTAGACACAAATTCGATCAATGCGGATTTATCTCTCGGGCTCTTATACTGCCGAAATACCCCATCATTTTACACTAGAAAATAAAAATTTACAGAATACTAAAAAATAATTATATTAATGGCAAAATGATTATTAGTACAAATTATTAGTATAACGAACTTACTAATATATCGTAGGTAGAGCTGTAACCATAAATCTGCCACTAAAACCTGGAGAATCTGTTACATCTATCTTCTCAACATTTATATTTAAATCTTTCCTGGATAATGTAAACTCTTCCCAGACGTGTTCAAGTGTTTTACATGCAGGATACCATGGAGCATAACTAATAAATAACAAATGTTAAACACTATTAAATTTGTATATGTGTATGTATATTCATTTTGAATTAATGGCATCTGTTTGTAATTATAGTAAAAATTTAGTAAAAATTAATTTGCATCATGTTGAATAAAAGATAAAAATGTATAAATGTGAGTTGTGAATATGTGAACCCAAAAAAAACAGTAAGAAATTACATACAATTTCAAGAGCATTGTGAAATTAATTATGGACATGATTGACAATTACTTCTTTCTGGTTTGAATTCTTTATAGATACTTTAAAAACATCTTTACCAGTTACTAAGAATAAACAAATTCCAATTTTTCTCGACCTGTTTGGCAAAATTTATTGTATTTTGTAATGTATTTATTGTCAATTCAAACCAGAAAGAAGTAATTGTCAATCATGTCCATAATTAATTTCACAATGCTCTTGAAATTGTATGTAATTTCATACTGTTTTTTTTTGGATTCACATATTCACAACTCACATTTATACATTTTTACCTTTCATTCAACATGATGCAGATTAATTTTTACTATTGCTTGTCATAATATAGAAATATATTCAATTCAAGACTTACTTGGTTCTCATCTCTAACATGTCCGTAAAGTTCTGTCATATTACTTTACTTTTCACTATCGTTGCCACTAATTATTAGGTGTACAACTTAATTCGGTCCGTTTTTTTGCTTGAAAAACGTATTGAAAACGGACCGAACTAAGTTGTACACCTAATACTTTTCACTATCCACTATCATTGCCACTAATAACCTATTCTTCTTCGCATATTTACTTTTCACTATCGTTGCCGCTAATAACCTAACTTTCGTTTATCGACATCACTTACTATCGATCGATTATTTTCGATCACACTACGATCGATCACACTTCCAGAGAATCGCTAGCGTTCTTGTGTCAAATGCCTGAACCGTACGGTCGACGACGGAGACGACGGAGACCACGACGTTTCTTAAATGATATTTTTCACATTTGACTTTGCGTCGTAATAGCTCGATTTGTAGAGCATGTAGCCCAAAAATAAAAACACTTTTCTTATATGAAATCGACCCCGCTCTATCGATTAAGACTACTTAGAAGTCGATCCGTGGAGCGGGTATATGAAAAACTCGAAATATTGAGTGCTCTCAACTGACCGTTTCGCGTAAAGATACACGGGAGCGTCTTGTTGCTTACGCGGATTTAGCACAAGACACTACCGTGTCTCTTGATTTAAATATGTCTAAATTTATACCAAATAAAGTGTTTTTACGGGGAGTTTTATTACATTACTTTCATATGAATAAAACTGCTGCGGAAAGCCATAAGATTTTAGAAGAAGTTTACCGTGAGCAAGCTTTAGCTGAACAAACGTGTCGGAAGTGGTTTGCGCGATTCAAGAGCGGTGATTTTGACTTAGAAGACAAGGAACGACCTGGACAGCCAAAAAAGTTTGAAGACAAAGAATTGGAGGCATTACTTGAAGAGAACTCATCTCAAACGCTCGAAGAGTTGTCCACATCGTTGGGGGTTGACTTATCAACAGTGGGAAAACTTAAAGCGTTAGGGATAATCCAAAAGGAAGGAAATTGGGTCCCATACGAATTAAAACCGAGGGATGTTGAAAGGCGTTTTTTGATCTGCGAGTTACTGCTTCAACGGTACAAAAGAAAAAGTTTTTTACATCGGATTGTTACTGGTGATGAAAAGTGGATATATTACGATAACCCCAAGCGCAGAAAATCATGGGTTAAGCCTGAACAACCATCATCATCAGTACCAAAACGTAATATTCATGGATCTAAGCTTCTTCTTTGCATTTGGTGGGATCAACAGGGTGTGGTTTACTACGAATTGCTGAATCCAATTGCTGGGGATCGTTACCGACTGCAATTGATGCGCTTGAGTCGGGCATTGAAGGAGAAACGGCCGGAATGGAGCAAAAGGCACGACAAAATTATTTTGCTGCACGACAATGCTAGACCGCACGTCGCAAAGCCAGTGCAAACGTACCTGCAAACACTGAAATGGGAAGTCCTAACCCACCCGCTGTATTCTCCAGATATTGCTCCTTCGGATTATCACTTGTTCCGGTCGATGGTCCATGGTTTGTCCGCAGAGAAATTTACTTCTTATGAAGAATGCAAAAATGGGATTGATTCATGGATCGCCTCTAAGGACGAAGCGTTTTTTCGACGGGGTATCCGTCTCTTACCCAAAAGATGGGAAAAAGTTGTGGCAAACGATGGACAATATTTTTAGTAATGTATTTTTATATTTAAACTTAGAATAAATCGTTGTTTCTCTCTCAAAAAACGCTACGAATTAATTCCAACACCTAATACAAACCAAAGCAACAGTTGTCTTTGGACGAGGGAATGATTCCATGGATAAGACGTTTAAAATTTCGCACGTACAACCCAGCGAAAATAACAAAATACGGTTTACTTGTTCGGATGGTGTGCGAGAGTGACACCGGCTATATCTGCAATATGGAGATATACACTGCTGAAGGAAAGAAATTGCAAGAAATCATTCTTTCAGTCCTTGGACCCTAGCTTGGCATATGGCACCATATTTACCAGGATAATTATTACAATGCTACATCTACTGCTGAATTGCTGCTACAGAACAAAACTAGAGTCTGTGGGACTATTAGGGAGAGTAGAGGTTTACCGCCAAATTTGAAAATGAATACATCAAGAATGTAGAAAGGTGATATAATATTTTCCAGAAAAGGCGATATTCTTCTCCTAGCATGGAAAGACAAGCGGGTTGTCCGAATGATATCAATGATCCATGACACTTCTGTCTCGACAACAGGAAAAAAAAATAGAAAAAGAGATATATTGGGGAGAGAATATTGTAAAACCTACCTACTGCATCAAGGAATACAATGCCCACATGAAAGGCGTTGACCGTGCGGATCAATTCCTTTCGTGTTGTTCCATTCTAAGAAAAACGATGAAATGGACAAAAAAAGTAGTGCTGTACCTTATAAATTGTGGACTTTTTAATTCATTTAGAGTGTACAACGTCTTCAATCCAGAAGCAAAAATGAAGTATAAACAGTTTCTGCTATCGGTGGCGAAAGACTGGATAACGGATGACAATAATGAAGGCTCTTCGGAACCAGAGACAAATCTGTCCAGCCCTTCCCCTGGGAGTACAAGGAGAGCACCTCGTAAAGATCCACCCAAAAGGTTGTCAGGTGATATGAAGCAGCGTGAACTTACGTGTATGCCAGCGAGTGGAAAGAAAAATTTCCTACGAGAGCCTGCAGAGTTTGTGCCGCTCATGGAAAAAGGAGCGAATCTAGATACTTATGTAAATTTTGTTTGGTCCCTGTTCATAGAGGAAAATGTTTTACGCAGTACCATACGTTAAAAAAGTACTAGGAAATTTAATTGTTTAAAAATTTAATTGTTTTTATAAATAAAAATGTTATAATTATTGAAAAACAACACCTAAAGTGCATTATGATCTGTAGTTATGATGATTTAAATAAGTGCAGTTTGCCCAAAAACGTTGGTTCCTGGCGTATGTCTTAGAGATTTCTATGCGTTACGCAATGTGTTAATAGGGCTGAACTTCAACTACTTCTTGATAATTCTCTTCTATAGACGCAGTACGGTCAAATATTTCAATACGGTCGAGAAACGTCTCCAGATAATCTCTACATTCGCGCGCGATTCTCGCGCACATTATTTTTTTGCCGCATGCGTTACACATCTCTTCGAGTTCGAGAAATAACCCGAATAACGGCCCGCTAATAATATGTTGATCTGATGTCATCTCCTCGTACTCCTCACGATTCAAACCATTTATTTCCATTTCCCCGGCTTCGAAACACGATCGACACATTCTCGAAGACGGTTCGGACGGTAAAAAGTAGCACGTTTCAGACACCAACGGTTTGATGCAAAAACTTTTTAAAAAATTTTCATATATCCGATGGTCCTCGGGCCACTCCGTCGATTGGACCGTAAAACTGATTTTTCTCTTCCTCTTTCATCGAATAAACCTCATTTTTATAATCGATTTAACGTCGAATCGAAAATCACCAACGATCGAAACGACGAGACGCCGACGGAAACGCTCTTACATCGTCATCGCCCCCGAACGCTCCCCCGTCACTCCCCGAACGAAAACGCGAATCCGTTGCGACAAGCCGCGATTTCTCCGGACGAGATAACGCCACGTCCCTCGACGGAAAACGCGATTTTTCGGAAAAATTCCTCACGGCGAAAACCGCGCCGCCTGCAACTTCCGGTGGAGATACGCGACAAGGGCGCGTCCCCGGACGATGACGACGACACCCCACGGGGGTTTCTAACCAACAGTCGATAAGTTCCCCGCACACCCCACGGGGAACGTTCCGACCATTGAGTTTTATAACATACTGGAGCGAGCCTTCCGTATCCCGAACAAAAAAAACTGCGTCCGCGATTTAGAAAAGGACACATATAGCAATGTGAGGATCTCTGTCTCTTTTTACGTTCTATTGCTTGAGCTGAAAACATACGACCTTTGCTTAAAAATGTAGTGAACGGCTTTATATCAAAACATCTCGTTATTTTATTCATTAAATAAAAAGTGAAATATGGTTGTAAATTGTGTCATTAGAAATTGTAAAAGTGTGTGGTGTCCTGACAGTAGCATAACTTTTCATCGGTAAGTTGTAATTGATTAAATGAAACATTGTATGTTACATAACCTTTACAAAGTTACAATTTTTTAAAATATAATATATATTATAGTTAGTTAATAATTTTATAACTTTATATAATTTTCAGTTTTCCTAAAAATGAAGACATACTACAAAAATGGATAAAAGCAATTCCCCCATCTTATTAATAAATAAAAGTATCACAAAGAATTCAAGAAGAAACTATCCCAACATTATTTGACAGTAAAAGAATAGCACTGCAAGAAATTCATTACAAAAAGGAATTACACTTGATTAATTCAAACTTATTAGATGAGGTATAATTATTATAAATAGTTTTTAACATTGTATTAAAATTTAATTGGAATCGAATTACATTTCAGAATCAGAATATTAACATGACTGAAGAAAATATACCGAAAACAAATACAAACATACAAAGTGAAGTAAAATGAATACAAACGTGATGTGATACAAACGAATTATGTGATTTATCGATAGATGTAAGTCAGGCCTGCGCAACTCAGGCGGGCAACCCCCTCGTGGATGCCACCTTGTCGTGGTGAGGGGGCTTAAGGAGGGACTCCAGCGATCCGTCGGGGCAATGATGTTCGGCAACGTTAGTCGGCATCATTGGCTTGACGGGGAGGAGTCTCTCCAACTAAGAGCATCCAAAGGAGCCCGGCTTCCCTTTAGGGACTCTGTTTACGAGTCCCATTGCCGGTAGGGGTAGGCGGCCCCGAGTGCAATCGCCCGGCCGGTCGGGGCCGTTAGGAGGACGTTAGTCCTCCACCGACCACGGGGTTTGCCGAGTGTTCTCGGCTTTCTGGGTGCCTGTCGTCCGGTGTTTCGGGCGACAGGTGTCCCAGACGGGGGGACCGGGTGTTCCCGGTAAAACCGGGTGTTCTCGTGTCCGGTGTTCCGGGCACGGGGACACTCGGCGGGGGGACGTGGGTGCTGGTCCACCGGTGTCTGGGGGTGACCAATCCCTGCCCAGTCCTGGGTAGGGGGAGGTGTGCCCTGGCATCGGTGGAAGCGGCGTCCCACAGTGGGGGACGCCCCACCTCTCCTCCCTAACGGCTGCGGGACGTGGTCCCGCAGTACGCGGGAGTGAAATGGGGGGACGGGCCGGTGGTGTCTCGAGTTTCGAGCCCACCGGGCTGGGCCACTCCAGGCCGCTCGGACGTTTCCGAGGTCGGGGTTGGAGTGGCGGAGCGGGCCAGGGCGAGTCTGGGGGCGTAGCCCGAGGACTTCGGCCTGGCTCGGAGGCCGTTCGGGCCGCCTGGACGTATTCCAGGGCAGGGTTGAGCGGCGCGGTCGGACTCCCCCGGAGGGCGCCCCGGTCAAGGCTGACCGGTCCCGGGGATGTTCCGATGAGGAGTATGCACGCTGGTCGCCACGGCGGGTAAGGCGGTAGGTCGGGTCGTCACGACCTATCGTCCCAACCGTCCGTGGGGCCCCCCGCGTGGCGGCGCCCTGCACGGTGCCCATCTGGTCGGAGGGATGGGACCCCCGAAACCCCTCGGTGGCAACACCGGGGGGGAGTAAGGGGCTGGAGGCCTGTGCACCAGATGGAACATTCCTGGTGCCAGCGCCATATGCCGACCCCCCGGGGGAACTCGGGGCCCCTGGTGGTCATGTTTCGCCAGGGTGAGGGCACACCCGGTCGGCGGAGCCGTGCAGGGTTGCGGGTTCGAAACCAAAAATGTGTGCTAAATTCTATCTTAAAAACCTTGTAAAAAATAAAACATATGCCAGTGTCGTAAGGGAGGGAGGCCGCTCTACGCGGCTCGAAGGCGCCCTGGCGCACGATGAAGTTGCGCGGGATACCACCCTCATCCCCAACCCCGTCCTGAGGTTGAGGGGTGGGGGCAGGTCAGATGAGGAGGAAGGGATGCCAGGGAAACTCTGGCAAACCAAGACTGATAGTCCTGCAGGATCGGTGGTCTCCACCCTGGAGGCACCGGCGGGCGGATCGGTAGTTCAAACGTGCAGTCGGTCATTGAGGGATAGATCTCCTCGCCCTTCCCTCGTTGACCTCTCCACTTCGGATTCAGACAATGGCGTCTGGACCCTGGGCAGGATGAAAAAGATGAGAAAGAAGGAGCCCAGACAAATCAGGTCTTCTTCTAGTGAAGCAGAGGCAGGGGTGGGCCTATATTACCTGAAAAAGGATAATAGAGGTCGCCCACCCAAAGACCTCCCAAGCCGGCCAACATACGAAACAAATGAAGATGGAGGCTGCGTTGGCGCGGAAGATGGGGAAACAGGAACAAATTGTTTATCAAGCAATCGACCCGAACTGCAAAGTGAACGAAAAAATAGGTCGGTTCCGTCGTTATCTGAAGGAGAATGAAAGAATCAATCGAGGGATTCTCGACCACCCCGACTAATGAAATAGCCGGGATATTAAAGGAGCAGACCAATACCATAAAGAAGGTAACAGAGTCCTTTTCGGGCCTCAATGGTAAGATGGTCAATACTCTTCTAACAGCAACCTCCACCTTTGAGGCTGGGGTTGCTGTCCTAGTTGAAAGGACCAAAAGGGGCTACTATGACCCCTTGTCAGGAAGGGCCCCCTCCCCGGCTAACGCGCAGTCTGATGAGATACTCAGTGCGAATCGCAGGCTGGAGGAGGAAAATAAAAAACTGAAGGAAGAAATTTTAGAATTAAAACGATCCTCTCCTCCGCACTCCCCCCATACGAGGTCAAAGGGGGAACCGCGTGAGTTAGAAACGGAGAAGCTCAGTGACCTTCCACAGCCGCCCCCAGAGAGGATGGTGATCGACGCGGAGGAGCTAGATAAGTTCCCCGCCTTAAGACCGTCCCTGTTGAACCAGCCGCCAATGAGGATCCCAGAAACTGGCCCAAATACTGGCACTGGCAGGACCACACCCCCGAGACCGAGCGGGGACAGTGGTTTTGACGCCACGGTTATGGACACCATAATCAAGGCAGCCACGATGGCCGCAATTGATGCTGTGATCGAGGCCATCATGAAGAAATTTCCCCAACTAAATCCTCCCCAGAGGGACCCCATCGTCAGCCGGGCGGGGCCCATCCTCAAGGAAACGGTTCCCGCCCAGCCTAGGGCTCCCGCAAAAGGGAAGAAAAAAGGGGAAAAGAAGAAATTGGGAGAGGACTCCGGGAGGTCTAAGCCGACAGTTACTCGACCAGACAATTTCCGACTGCCTCCCCCACCTCTCCAGAAAGGAAGAGCCGGGGCCCCCATTGCGGCCCCTGACCCCTCCTTACCTAAGGGGGGAAAGAAAGGTCCCCCTCTCCCCAAACCGACACCGCCTACTCCCGCTGCTCCCAAACAACATGGAGAAACGTGGAGTCAGGTGGTGGTGAGGGGAAAGGGGAAAGGTAAAGGCGCAGGAAAACCCCCGCCCACTACTAAGGCGACGGTGGCCAAACCTCCTCCTCCCAATGTGCAGGGAGTGAAAAATAAGGAGAAGGCCAAGAGCAAGAAGAAGAGGAGAAGACAGCCGCAATCTGCGGCTGTCGTTATCACGAGCACTGAGGGCAAATACGAGGAGCTCCTTACCATGGCGAAAAAGGAGATCCGAGTCCAGGACATCGGCCTCGCGGGCCTAAGGTCCAGGGGTGCCCTGACCGGGGCCATGATTTTAGAGGTCTCCGGTCAAGGGAGAGAGGAAAAAGCGGACAGGCTGGCGTTGAAACTAACCAGCCTGTTCGCTTCCAAGGAGGGGGTCAGGGTTTCCCGTCCTCAAAGGATGGCTGACCTCCGACTTAAGGAAGTGGAGCTCGGCCACGGCTGAGGAAATAGCAGAAGCGATCGCGGGCAAGGGTGGGTGTCGCCCCGAGGATGTTAGAGTGGGTGAGCTGAGGCCCTCCCCTCTCCCTAGGGGGATGTCTACAGTCGTGGTGAGATGCCCGGTCGCGGCTGCAAATAAGGTTGCGTCGGGGGGTCGGCTTCAATTGCAACTAGTGGCAGTTGGAGTCGAGCTCCTCGACGCTCGCCTTCTTCAGTGCCATCGGTGCCTGGAGGGGGGGCACGTGAAGGCCCGGTGCCCCAATGTTGATAGGAGCGACTGCTGCTATCGCTGCGGGGCCACCGGGCATCAGGCTAAGAGCTGCACCGCCCCTCCTAACTGCACGGTGTGCAGACTGGCCGGAAGGCCGGCCGGCCACCGAATGGGTGGTGCAGCCTGCAACATGCCCAGGAAGTTAAAGGGGGGAGGGAGGACGATTTCCACACCTGTCCCCCCTTCTCCTCCTCCTCTAAAGAGACAGCACCACCATCTACAAAAAAGAAGACAGGCAAGGAGAGGGCCCAGCCAACTATCATTGATAATAGGCCCGTAGACCTTAATGTGAGGTTAGTGCCAAAGTCCCTCTCGGACCCTGCTGTGGTTGGGGCGACAGGCTCCGAGGAGCCAAAGGACGTGGCAGGGCCCTCTGGGGTCTCTGCCATGGACGTGGATGTAGTGGATCCTGCGGAGCTAGACGTCGTGGCGGTGCCCTCCGGGGACCATGCCATGGAAGTGGATGCAACAAACTTTGTGGAGCAAGGCGTCGTGGCAGGGCCCTCCGGGGACCCTGCTGTGGATTCCGAGAAGTTGGGCTTGGAGGGGCCCGTGGACAATTAAATTCCAATGTCCACGAGGCTCCTCCAAGCCAATCTTAATCATGCCCGGCAGGCACAAGACTTATTCATCAATGATCTTGCCGGGCGTGATGCAGGTTTAGGTATAATCGCGGAGCCGTACCGCCTGCCTGACCGTAACCCCTGTTGGGCGGCGGCAGCGGACGGCTCCGCGGCTATAGTGAGGCGCCACACCTCAAGGTCCCCTCCCATTAACCTCATTGAGGCTGGGAGGGGCTATGTCATTGTGAGGTGGGGCGCCCTATTTGTGGCGGGGGTATATGCCCCCCCCCAGCAGGTCTCGCCCCGAATTTAACGAACAACTAAGGGAGTTGGGGGAGGGAATCCGCAGATGCCTCCCCCACCCAGTGCTCGTGGCAGGCGATTTCAACGCCTGGGCCACGGCCTGGAGCTCCCGTGTCACTAAACCCAGGGGCGAGATCCTGCTGGACTGGACGGCGGGGCTCGGCCTCACTCTACTTAATGAGGGGACCGACAGCACCTGTGTACGCTCCCGGGGAGAGTCAATAGTAGATTTGACGTGGGCCTCCCCGGGTGCGGCAAGATTGGTGGAATCGTGGGGGGTGGCAAACAGAGAGACGCTTTCAGACCACCTCTGTATAGAGGTGGTCTTGACAGCCACCCCCCGCGAGGTGCTGCTCTGCCGCCAAAGAGGGAGGCATATTCCCCCCAGAAGGTGGGTCTTAGCCAAGCTGTGCGAAGACAGGCTCAAGGCGGCAGCTACTGTAGAGACCTGGGTCGATCCGGCAGGTCCGATCGACCCCGAGAAGGAGGCGAATAGGATCGGGGACATGGCCGCCCGTATCTGCGACGCGGCCATGCCCCGATCCAAGCCTGCCCCCCGCCGGGCAGCCTATTGGTGGAGCGAGGAGATAGCGGGCCTCAGAAGAACCTCAACTGGGGCCCGTCGTATCCTCCTCCGCGCCTGGCGGGCGGCAAACGGGGACAACAACGATCCCCGAGTTGCAGCGGCGCGCAGCGCGTACTCAGCCGCGCGGTACGCGTTGCGGGCAGCCGTCTGCAAAGCCAAGGCCAGGGCTTGGCAAGAGCTAATAGCCGAGCTCGACCGGGACCCTTGGGGGCGCCCCTATAAAATTGTCCTAAATCGGATGAGACCGGCGGCGCCCCCCTTAACAGGGTCAATGGACCCCGTCTTTTTAGATAAGGTGGTGGCGGCCCTCTTTCCCGTAAGGGCAGTCAATCTCCCTCCGAGGGAGGATCCTCCTCCGTGGAGAGAGGACTTAGAAATCTTGGAGGGAGAACTTTTGAGGGCCGCCAAAAGACTGGGGGGTGCAAACAAGGCCCCCGGTCCAGACGGGGTCCCCGGCCGGGTATGGGCCCTGGCCTTTGGCCATGTGGGTGCCCGACTGAGACATCTGTTTAACGCGTGTCTCAGATCGGGCACTTTCCCCTCGGAGTGGAAGAGGGCCAAGTTGGTCCTCCTACACAAAGAGGGGAAACCAGCGGAGCACCCATCGGCCTATCGACCGATCTGCTTGCTGGACGAGGTGGGTAAGCTCTTTGAGCGAATTATCGCCGGCCGCCTCGTCCAGCATCTGTCGCGGGAGGGTCCGAATATCAGTGAGAGTCAGTACGGGTTCCGAGAGGGCAGATCTACCGTAGATGCAGTAATGCGTCTAAAAGCCCTCTCGGAACAGATTATAGGGGAGGGGGGGTGGCGTTGGCGGTGTCTCTTGACATCGTCAACGCCTTCAACTCCCTCCCCTGGGAAAGAGTGGGGGAAGCCATGCGTTATCATGGCTTCCCCCAATATCTACAGGATGTAATCACGGACTACTTCCGCGACAGACAGCTCCAGTATGTTAACCGACTGGAGCTGGCAGAGGATAGGCCAATGTATTGCGGGGTTCCACAGGGGTCGGTCTTAGGCCCCTTACTGTGGAACCTCGCATACGACAGAGTGCTCCGCACGTCCCTCCCCCCAGACAGTCATCTCATATGTTATGCTGATGACACTTTGGTTGTCGCTGGGGGGAGGGACTGGATGGAAGCGCGGGACGCGACAGGTGCCGCGACCTGCGCCGTCGTGCGCTCCATCAGGGCCACGGAACTGGAGGTTGCCCCTCATAAAACGGAAGCCATGTTCTTCCATGGGAATGATAAGGGGCAGCCTCCCCCCACCCAAGTCTGGGTGGGGGAAGCCCGCGTTCAGGTGGGGTCCCATATGAAGTACTTGGGCCTCACCCTGGACGGGCTCTGGGGATTCGAAGAACACTTCGAACAAGTAATCCCCAGAGCTGACAGGATGGCGGCTGCGTTAGGCCGCCTCCTGCCAAACATGGATGGTCCGAGTTTTAAAGTCAGAAGGCTTTACGTGAACGTGGTGCAATCGGTGCTCCTATATGGGGCACCGATATGGGCCCCGTCCGTGATGGCCAGCCGCAAAATTATTGCGAAGCTTAATCGCGTTCAACGGCGGCTGGCTGTCCGGGCGACAAGGGCCTACTGCACCACGTCACACGTGGCGGCGACGGCCCTCGCGGGGCTCCCCCCGATCGAACTCCTGGCGACCTCGTACGCCGAGGTTTATCGGCGTACGAGGGACCCGGGAGGTAGGGGGAGTGCCCAATTACCACCGGGGGCCGTCTATCAAATTAGGAAGGACGCCCGCCGTCGCGTGGAGACTTGGCAAGTCTCCATCCGCGGCGCAAAGGCGGGCGTATGGACCATCCATGCCGTCCAGCCCTGCTTGCCGGAGTGGGCAAGCAGGTGTGGTCGCGGGCTTACGTTCCGTCTGACACAGGTGCTCACCGGGCACGGTTGCTTCGGTGAGTACCTGTGCAGAATTGGCCGGGAGCGCACGGCGAGATGCCACCACTGCGCGGCCGGCAGGGACTCGGCGCTACACACCCTCGTGGAGTGTTCAGCTTGGACAGAGGAGCGCCGAGCCCTGACCGAGTGTGTGGGCATCGATCTCTCCCTCCCTGCCCTTATTAGGGGCATGTTGGAGGGAGAGACAAAATGGAAGGCGGTAGCCTCCTTCTGTGACAAGGTGATGTCGCAGAAGGAGGCTGCCGAAAAGATTAGAAGGGGGGAGGTTCGTCCTCCCCCTTCTTCGAGCGACGAAGAAGATGACAACGACGGCGGCGGGAGTCCTACTGCCCCATTTACTAGGGTATTTAGGAATCCCCCGTCTGGCCCATTTGCGTGCCTAAGTTTAAGGGACCCCCTGAAGCCCGGTAATAATAATAATTATTATCGGAGTTGTCTCTCAGGGGGTCCCTCCATCGGGGAGAGGGATTCTATCTCTCTTCTATCTCTCTCCCCTTTTATCTGCAGAGTGAATGCTGGGGGGGTACTTTCCCTCCAGCGGGGGGGCCGGCTGGGAGTGGGGACTCCCACCGGCCCCAGTCCCCCCCATCATTACACGAGGAGGACGGGGAAGGTCGAGGTGACCCGGCCTTCCCCTAGTAAGCCAGGTCCTGGGGCGGGTGTTTTTCAGGGATGTCTTTAATTAGACTCCCCCTGCCCCGCCCCAGGCAGAGACCGACAACGGTCGCACCCTGGGGGGAGTGGGATGAAATGCCTCTGGCGATGCCCCACTCCCCCCTCCATGGGTAAGGAATGGTCACCGGCGGGAGTTTTAGTGGGTATACCTGGGACTTCTTCCCAGGGAGTCCCACATAACCCGCGGGCCCCTATCCCCAGGGGCCTGGGGGTATCCATAAAGAATTTCTCCCGCCTTACCAAAAAAAAAAAAAAAAAGGCGGGCCGACAAGCCAAGTAGTAACGCCGCGATATTTCCGACGTCCCCACCACTGACCGCGGGCCTCTTCCCGTGTGCCTCTCTCGCGCGTCTCTCCCGCGCGTCTCTTCCCGCACGCCTTGACGAGGAGACTTCTCCGCCAGCGCGGTAGGTGAGAGTGGGGGAAGCTTCCCCGCTACGAGTGAAGGAAGTGGAATAAACGTGATAGCCAAGCGTGGCTACTGGGCCGCCAGTTGTGCAGGCCTGATGTAAGTAATTTATAGATAACATATACAAGTACATATATACATACAGTTTTTAAAATTAATTGATTACTTAATTTTTGTTTTAAGGAAAATGAAGTTATACATACAAGAAATATAAACACACAAACATATCCAAGTATGCATGATACCAATAATTTAAAACGCAATTTTAAAAAGCATCAACAAATGTTGACAAAACGACTAAAAAGATGTGAAGATAAAATAAAGCAATTAGAAAACGATAAGAAACATAAAGAACAAGGTAATAATATAGTATTATTAGAAGAGGCTGTGCATAAGTTTATACCGGATGACAGAAAAGAAATCTTTTGGAATGAATTGCAATATAGTGCTTTATCTTTAAGAGAGACCAACTTATAGTGATAATATAAAACAATTTGCGATGACATTGTATTTTTATAGTCTAAAAGCGTATGAATTTGTTAGAGAAAAATTAACTTCACCTCACGTTGTAACATTGCGAAAATGGTTGTCTAGTCATAATTGTAATCCAGGTTTTTTACAAAACGTATTGTTATATTTACAAAAAGTTGTAAAAGAGAAAAAAAATAGCTATTTACAAAACGTTGAATTAATTACGGACGCTATGGCAATACGATCTCAATTAATTTTTGATGAAGGTAGAGATAAGGTTTGTGATAAAATTGACTATGACAGTATTTTAAAAGAAGATAAAGATGCATTTGCGAAAGAAGCGTTAATTTTTCAAATTGTGTCTTATAACCAAAAGTTTAAATTACCAATTGCATACTTTCTAATCAATGGAATAAGTGCTAAAATACAAAGTACCTTGTTACTAGAAGCAATTAAACAAATGTACAATATCGGAATCATAATTCGATCAATAACATGTGATGGCACAGAAACTAATTTTGCCACCATGCGAATGTTAGGATGTAATTTTACATTTCATAAAGACGACACGATGAAAACATATTTTTTTCATCCGAATCAACAGAATATAAAAATATATTTTATTGCTGATCCAGCTCATATGATAATATTATGTCGAAATACTTTCATGGAAAAAAATAATATTACTTCATTAACGGGTCAAATTTCTCATACTTTTATACGAAATTTACATGCCGTGCAAGAAGAAATTGATTTAAAATTGTCAAATAAATTATCAAATATGCATATGCAGTATTTTAAAAGAAAGATGAATGTTCGTCTGGCAGTTCAAACAATTAGCAGTAGTGTTGCAGACGCTATCAATTATTTAAAATCTCAAAATCATAACAATTTTATTGTAAGCAGAGCAACAATTGAATTTATTGAAATATTTGATCATTTGTTTGATATGATGAACACGCGAAATTCTTATGGAAAACATAAATCGCCTATGTTTCCAAATAATTTAGCATATTTTAAAGAAGTATTTTCTCGTTATCGACAGTATATTCGAAATTTAAAAGTTGACAATATTGATATTTTACAACACCAAAGAAAAACATTTGCTTTAGGATTTATTATTGATGCTTTAATTTTTATGGTAAATATTCGGAAAACGGTACACTTCACCGATTTCATGGCTCTTTGGATATGTTGTAAAGAAAGTTGTTCCGAGTAAATCCCCGCAAAAACCAAGTCCGGGACGACATTGGTTTAAGAGATATAACAAGTTTAAGTTTCAAAATTTTAATGCTTCTCATCGCAAGAAACTGTGTGTGTAACGACATTGTGTGTGTATATGGCATTCCTACTATTGTTAATATTTCTATGACTTTGAAACGGAATCCGAAAGTAAACTAATTTTATTTATTTTTATTATCATAATAATATTAGTAAAATTAATATATAATTTGGTTTTTATAATTATATAAATATACAGTATGTCATATCATATATATGTATGTAATATCATAATTATTACTAAATTTTTTTTAGAAATAAATTTTTAATAAAATATAAAGAAATACAAAATATTAAAAATAATTAACAAGATTAATAATTTTAAGAATTATAAAAGATAAAATTATCAAAAATATTTTCTAATTCCAAATAATTATTATTAAGAATTTAATTTTTTTTATTATTTACTTGTTACAATTTTTTCACTTATGTATTTAACATTTTTCAATTTATATAAAACATGATAGAGGTGATGTTTTTAGCTATGATATTGTAATGCGGTTAGCCAATCAGCGAATCGCTGACAAGGAAGACTAGCCTCACGTAATCTATCTGTCTTTTTCAACCGATGTAGACATCCCCACTCCTGAAAGGTTCGCTCCAGTATGTTATAGAACTCAATGGTTCCGATCCATGTGGGGATTCAAACCAATAACTCTTCCCACCCCATGTGGGGATTGAAACCCATGGCTTCCCCCCACCACGCGAAAACAGGAGGACGCTGAGGGGCCCTCGCCTGCCGTCTCTTCCCCCTCGCCCATCTCTTATAGCATTCCCCCTGCAAAATCCCCCCGCTCTTCGACCCGTCTCGCGTCACCCCACGGGCTTAGAACACCTCCTATTCGGCTACTCAAATATTTAAATATCAATTACTTATAGTTTCTTTGATTTCCACTCTCTCGTTCATTAATTCTTTTACTGTTCTTTTATTGTTATCTTCAGTGGAGTAGGCCTACTGGAGAAACTACTTTAAAAAAACGCGTCAGCAATAGTACCTCACGGGTGACGTGGAAACTATTGTCATAATTATAAGTATATAGTAATTATAATATAGTACAGGTTTCTACACTTACTGATTCCTTACTCAACTGTATTCTGCTATATTACGGAAATTAATGAATTATTATTATAATTTTATTATAAATGCACAAGAACTAACGAAACTTCTAAATGAAATATACAATTATTATTATTAAATATAAATTAATAATAAATGTAGAATATTATTATTAATAATAATAATAATAAATGTAGAATATTATTATTGAAAATAATAATAACAAAAGGATTTTCGATTATTTGTCTAAAATTATTCAAAGAAAGAATGTTCTAACAGGCTTAGGGGGATTGGAATATCGTCATACTTATAATACGCGTGACGCTCCTAAGATGAAGTGTCACGCGCGAGAGGGGGACAGTAGGCGTCGACCGACGAAATTGGCTTGAAATGTGCAACTAAATAACAGCTCTGGATTAGGAGGATGGCGGACTTCACCTCTCACCGCGGTCCTCTTGCCCACACTTGACAACCAATAAACGACATCCTGTAGCACATTTCTTTACCCCTCACCACAGACACTCTTGTCAACACTTTACGATGATGGTGACGACTAAGAAAACGGAGTTTCTTAATCGTAAATTCGTCACATTTAGACTTTGCATCGCAATATCTCCGTTCGTAGGGCACATAGGAGAAAAATAAAAATACTTTTCTTATGCAAATCAATCCCAAGCTATCCATTAAGCCTACTTAGAAGTTGATCGGTTCAACCGTTATTGAGATCTGATAATTGAAGGATCTCTCAAAACTTGGTCTCGCATAAAAGAGTCTCGGTCTGTCTCGCGCTTCGTATCGCGCTGTACGCGTTGTGTATACTTGGCGTGAGACACTACCTGCCTTTTGATGTATCCTAGATTGCACCTATCACTTTGGGGAAACCATATCTATTTTTTATTAATGTCCAGTTACCTTTTACTTCTTCCAGTGATGGCCATTTTATAAATATATGTAAATAAAAATATAAAGCGGAAACAACTTTCCTTACGCTTCTCCAAGCTGTTGCTTTTCCTACATTAACTCTATCACTAACACGTCTGTTAATAAAAAAAATTTGGTCTCTAAATTTTATTTCTAAAAATAAAATAAAGATAAAGCAAAATAATACAGAATAAATAAAATAATTCACACATATATGCTTAAGAAAATCTATAAAAAATGATAGAAAATATATTTAATAACTATTTAAATAATTTTAAATTTTAAATTATGAAATATTTACCTGTATGAATCGGGTGTTGCCATTACCTTAATAGATAATAATAATTCTTTTCCAAGTGATATTGGAGAACGGCCAAATCTTTCTGAATTTTTTACAAGATGTGGAGTTAATAATTCCAACAAAAATATAAACGTTGTGAGTGTCATTCTATAAATAACAAACAATCTAATCATAAGTAAGCTAAACATCCCAATGACCGGACATATATCTATTCGGACACAAAACTTATTACTTGATCTCAATTGTTTTTTAATGTAATATTAAAATTTAATTGTAATCTTCAAATATTTAAGATTATAATTAAATTATAATATAATAAAAAAACATTTAATAGTAACAATAAGTGTTGTATAAGTTTACCTTAATAAAAAAGTAAAATTTTTTAATACTTTATTGATTGCGTAAAAATTTTTGGGTTAATTTTTCTTATCACTATTTTTCAGTTTATTTATAAAATTACACTTATATTTAACAATTTACCAAAAATGAATTTTAAACTCCATATCTGAATATGAAGATATGATATCTCCACATAATTTTTACATCGTCTTCTGGGCACACAAATTCGCTGGTTTAATTTTCTTATAATTTCCCTATTTGAATTACTTGTATATATAACATTTACTAATAAATTTGTAGCTAATGCAAGTATGGTTTTATTTTTACCCATTATTGTGATATCGAAGTTAATTGTAATTAATTGTAAACACAACAAATATAGATGAAAGCGTACTGTATTACGTTCCGTTTTATGATCTTGCAGTAGTCCAAAAGCCCGTGAAGTTAAAACAGAACGTTACCCACAGTACACTTGTATGACGTCAGCGCTCGCAGCGAATAACGGAACGCAGCCTATATGTCGATTATCCTTACTTTAATTTAAAACTAATGATGGAAGTATTCAAGTACAAAGAATCAATAGTATTTGGTTCTTTAAAGTTCTCGATGTTCTCGAGAACAAGCTTTATATTTTTCGGTTCTCGGACTCCGTTCGTAAATGAACCAAGAGTTACAACAACTTACAACCTTATATTTTGTAGGACAGTTCTCGTTCTTGCTTTCGCGGCTCTCGCATTGATTCTAGCAAACGACACGTCTAATTCTAATTGTGTGCATGTGCCATGTAACTTTCTCCGCCTGACAAAACTAATAATATAAGCTTTAATTTTGGGAACAATAGTAACGTGAATTTTATACTTAACCGCTATAAGTCTTAATCAATATAATTACGAGTAATAAATATGAAATCAAGAGCGAAAAAATTCACCGTGTGGGATTATTATATTAAAGGTAAAGATAAAAAAAATGTTATTTGTTCTATATGCAAAAAACAACTTGCATATCATGCAAACACAACAAATCTAAAAAAGCAAATTCATTTAAAAACAATTTAACGAGAATGATCCTTCAAGACCTGAAATGTTAGTATATCCTATAAAAAAGAGTAAGTCCATAATGAAAAATATAATCTTAAAATTATTAACTAAAAGCGCCTTCAAGTCCAGTTATATTTAAAAAATGTTCGAAATGATTTAAGAAATTTAAAAATATCATATGTAAACTGATTTTAAAATTTTAGAGTTACAATTCCCAAATAAAATTAGCTTAGAAGTCATCTCTCTTAAATGTTATGTTTTGCATACATTGAGTTTTTCACTTCCAGATTTTGCTATTCGAGAATTTTGCCTAATATTAATTTTTGCTATATTGAAAAAAACATGAAGTCTGACAAAATATATAAATAATATAAATAATATAAATCTCAAAAAATCATAAATGAAAAGGTCAAGCCATGTTCAAAAATAGACCCTCAAGAATTTGAATTTTTACAAATTTAAATGATGATTTAATAATATATTACCATGAAAAGTAACTGATATATTATACAAGGTGCCAGTTCAAAGTAAACATACATAAAGTGTATATTATCTAAATAAATTAATAAAATAAATAATATAATAAATTTAATAACATATTATTACGAAAAATAACTGATATGTTATTCAAGGTACAAATTCAAAATGAACATACATACATAAGGTGTATATAAGTAAAATTAATTAAAATTTGACTCTAAGTGAAAGTACATAAGTGATATGTTATTCTTAGTGCACAAAATATAAAAGTCGTTTATTGAAGTTTGATTTGAAATTTATACAAGCCTGGACAATGAAAAATAGTTGTTTTTGTAATTCCAGAGTACTAATTTGTTAATGACTCGGGAAAAGAACATAGCGGCCTGCTCTCAAAAAACTTTCGATGGATGGAATAAATAATTAAAATGAAAGAGTTATGAAAATGGTTTAGATTAAAAATCTCCAATCTTTCTGTAGTAAAATTTCGAATTTTCGTATCAATTTCCGATTTTGAATTTGTTATACCGTATTTTCAGCGAGTAATTTATTGATCAAAAAGTGTTGTCTTATTGCTTGAAACGGGTAAATATTAAATAAACTCAAAATTCATAAATAAAAAAGTTGTCATGTCAAGTACAAAGAAGCTACACGTTTAAAAAGATTAGTGATTATCTGACGTAACATACAACTATAATATAAAAAATCAGATATTAATTATTCAAGATACAAGTGCGAAATAAATATCGTTAAAATATAGATACAAAATTTATCACAATTTGACTCTGAAAAGTAAGTGACATGCTTCTTAAAGTGCATGTATACAATTTAACAGTGTTTTGATAATGATTAATTTAAATATTTGCATTATCTCTCTCTCTCTCTCTCTCTCTCTGGGCAGGGTGACATATGTGATTGATATTTAACAGTACTACTAACTTATTCAATAGTCAGAGACAAGTTGTGTCGGATGAATCGGAATATAAGTATTATTATTCCTAAGTGGATACTAAGAAACGCATCGAAGTTTTTTGAGAGCAGGCCGCCATGTTCTTTTTCCGAGTCATTAACAAATTAGTACTCTGGAATTACAAAAACAACTATTTTTCATTGTCCAGGCTTGTATAAATTTCAAATCAAACTTCAATAAACGACTTTTATATTTTGTGCACTAACAAGTAACACTACCCAACTGTCACTCACCGATTACAACCAAACTTTGCACATCAATAAAACACAAAAAAATATTGAACCCCTGTTTTTTTATTTTTCCGGAACTCGGTTCCTAGGGGTAGAAACCACCCCTATCAAACCACAGGCAAACTAACCCATTGGAGTCTGAAAAGTGGGAGTTTTATCGCTTATTTTTCTTGAAATAATTTAATTTCACACTATAAACCAGCTTATTTATATTACTTTTAATCCACCTACCCACCTACCCCCTATAAAACCCTCCACAAACAGGTTAACACACTGATTTTGGATAGCAACCTCAGTTTCGTATTTTTTTAAATAATTAAATTTCACACCGCAAGCAGACGTAACTATCAGTCCATCTGAACTCTAGAAACTACCCCTATTTAACCCTAGGATAGCAGATAAAGTGACTTACTTTTCTTAAAAAATTAAATTCTACACGCCACGCAAGTTAATGTACGTAATCAACTAACAATAAGTTCATTGTAGTTATGATTTAAGACTCAAAAATTACCCCATTTTTAGTGTTATCCAGGGACAACGACGTGGACGTAATGGGATTATGTCCCCTTTGGGGTGCTTGATTAATGTGAGTCCCCTTGCCTCTCACTAGATTAGATAAGCTAGAACGATAGTACCGTATTCAGATAAAGCTATTACTTTTCATCTTCCTCGCAATAATGTGTGTGGTATACTTTGTTCGTTGATTGCAAAAAAATGGTCTATACAAAGATTTTTGGTGCACCACGCGCACTTGATAACTGCAAATTCACCACCTAATGCACAGATTGTATCAGTTTTTTGAAAACAGTACTGAACGGGTGTTTCAAATTTTCCTGGCTTATCTGTTAGGTAACCGCTTTTCCACCATGCATATTTGAACATATTTACGAATCTTGGTGCTGAAAATTGATTATGAGTCAGTGACTGTAACTTTAAAATGTTGTTTCGTAAATGTAAATTAATATCAAAATTATATAACATAACCATATCTGAAAAGCTTTTGATAAAGTTTTTCCATGGCCTAAACCCATAGACATCACAGGGTTGAATTGATCCAGTAGTTCCTGCAGGTATATTTTTGACTTTAACCACTTTTCTTCCAGTGTTTATATTTTTGAATACTTTTTCTTTTTGTCCTGACCAACAATCCAAGAGTAATAGAGAATTTTTACCAACGACAGATAAGAAGTCTTTCTCAAACCAATTTGCAGCTATTTCAGATGTTTCCTTTCCCGAGCTAGAAGGGTAAACAGAAATGTTCTTTGCTTTATATATAGTTTTTTGTACGTTAGGTCCAAATTTTCCACCTGGTTCTTGTAAGACTATTAGTAATGGAGAGTGAAGTTTACCATCTGCTGAAATGATAGGTTGTATTGTGTAACTATGAGTTAACGATGTTAAAGACTGCGCAAGACACTCCACTTTCACTGTTCCTATGATTGACAATGTACGTCCAGCATGCGTTTCTAAATTGAACCCAGATTGATCAGAATTATAGACGTTTGATGTACCTAATGTTTGGATATCTCTGCGTATATCTTCAACGAATTTTGATGCAGTTTGCGATAATTCCGATGCATTAGATAACTGTGCAGTAGTTACAAATTTATTAATTTTTCTGGAAACTATTCCATGACTTACTTTAAAATTGTGGATCCATTTTGATGAAGCCTTGAAAAGTTTTGAAGGCAACTGAACATTTTCCCTGGCTTTAAGTGCCCACCTTTTTAAATTGGCATCATGAATAGGTAAACACTTATCGGAAGCACTATTAAATTCAAGTAAAACATACTTTGAAATATCAAGTAACTTTTCTAATCTGGTTCCTCCACGTTCAATTTGCTCTTCCCATCTGTAGAGCATTCTTTGATGTTTTACTTTTGTAAATTTGGTCTGTACAGATTCCAAACTTCTTCTTTTTCTCTTGCCTGAACGCCAAAACGCAACTGTCCTTTGCTTATAATCCAAAGTTACACCAGGTGGGTCATCGTTTTCGATGGATTCGATATATTCTTTGTCCACATTCTCGTCAACTACTACTGCCTCAGGAGTTACGCTTTCATCATAGTAGGATAAAGTATTATAACTTTCAACCAGTAATTTGCAATCGGATGACGTCTTTATGATTTCTACAAGATTAGAAGCAAACGATCTTTCTTCATCAGTTATTTCCGATTCAATATTATATTCTGGACCCTTAAATGCTAATTTCAGCAAATTCAAAATATTTTTTGGATTCATCGGCATGATGAACCAAATTTGCAGTTTATCAAAAAGAAAATCTTATAGTTCTAAACTATTAATTAATTTTTTACAAATTTTTGAAATCTACAATGATCAGAATGATAATGTATAAATCTTTTTCATGAAGAAGTTAGCATATAATTAAATTACAAAATATGAAGAGATTTTAAATACAAATTTACCAAAAAATTTCTAAAAAACCAATTTGTCGTGAACAATATATTTTGACGAACGTTTGTTTTTGCAGAAAGCAAAAGTCCCAAAGGAAACTTTTTAATAACCTTATGTAGTTTTTCGACAGATAGATTCAAAATACATTAGGTTTATCTGATTTGGTTACTTATACCAGTGCTCGGAATTAGTTGCTCATTTCGAGCCGATTCCCGAGACGACGCCTCCAATTCCCCACTACCGCTCGACGCTCGAGCAGACACTGCGGCCGAGCCGCCGACAGCGTGTCTATTGCTTTAACTCAGGAACGTCTCTAAAGAAAAAGAAAGCTAGGACCTTTTATATGTAGGATACGTGTACGGGGATAACACTAAAAATGGGGTAATTTTTGAGTCTTAAATCATAACTACAATGAACTTATTGTTAGTTGATTACGTACATTAACTTGCGTGGCGTGTAGAATTTAATTTTTTAAGAAAAGTAAGTCACTTTATCTGCTATCCTAGGGTTAAATAGGGGTAGTTTCTAGAGTTCAGATGGACTGATAGTTACGTCTGCTTGCGGTGTGAAATTTAATTATTTAAAAAAATACGAAACTGAGGTTGCTATCCAAAATCAGTGTGTTAACCTGTTTGTGGAGGGTTTTATAGGGGGTAGGTGGGTAGGTGGATTAAAAGTAATATAAATAAGCTGGTTTATAGTGTGAAATTAAATTATTTCAAGAAAAATAAGCGATAAAACTCCCACTTTTCAGACTCCAATGGGTTAGTTTGCCTGTGGTTTGATAGGGGTGGTTTCTACCCCTAGGAACCGAGTTCCGGAAAAATAAAAAAACAGGGGTTCAATATTTTTTTGTGTTTTATTGATGTGCAAAGTTTGGTTGTAATCGGTGAGTGACAGTTGGGTAGTGTTACTTGTTAGTGCACAAAATATAAAAGTCGTTTATTGAAGTTTGATTTGAAATTTATACAAGCCTGGACAATGAAAAATAGTTGTTTTTGTAATTCCAGAGTACTAATTTGTTAATGACTCGGAAAAAGAACATGGCGGCCTGCTCTCAAAAAACTTCGATGCGTTTCTTAGTATCCACTTAGGAATAATAATACTTATATTCCGATTCATCCGACACAACTTGTCTCTGACTATTGAATAAGTTAGTAGTACTGTTAAATATCAATCACATATGTCACCCTGCCCAGAGAGAGAGAGAGAGAGAGAGAGAGAGAGAGAGAGAGAGAGAGAGAGAGAGAGAGAGAGAGATAATGCAAATATTTAAATTAATCATTATCAAAACACTGTTAAATTGTATACATGCACTTTAAGAAGCATGTCACTTACTTTTCAGAGTCAAATTGTGATAAATTTTGTATCTATATTTTAACGATATTTATTTCGCACTTGTATCTTGAATAATTAATATCTGATTTTTTATATTATAGTTGTATGTTACGTAAGATAATCATTAATCTTTTTAAACGTGTAGCTTCTTTGTACTTGACATGACAACTTTTTTATTTATGAATTTTGAGTTTATTTAATATTTACCCGTTTCAAGCAATAAGACAACACTTTTTGATCAATAAATTACTCGCTGAAAATACGGTATAACAAATTCAAAATCGGAAATTGATACGAAAATTCGAAATTTTACTACAGAAAGATTGGAGATTTTTAATCTAAACCATTTTCATAACTCTTTCATTTTAATTATTTATTCCATCCATCGAAAGTTTTTTGAGAGCAGGCCGCCATGTTCTTTTTCCGAGTCATTAACAAATTAGTACTCTGGAATTACAAAAACAACTATTTTTCATTGTCCAGGCTTGTATAAATTTCAAATCAAACTTCAATAAACGACTTTTATATTTTGTGCACTAAGAATAACATATCACTTATGTACTTTCACTTAGAGTCAAATTTTAATCAATTTTACTTATATACACCTTATGTATGTATGTTCATTTTGAATTTGTACCTTGAATAACATATCAGTTATTTTTCGTAATAATATGTTATTAAATTTATTATATTATTTATTTTATTAATTTATTTAGATAATATACACTTTATGTATGTTTACTTTGAACTGGCACCTTGTATAATATATCAGTTACTTTTCATGGTAATATATTATTAAATCATCATTTAAATTTGTAAAAATTCAAATTCTTGAGGGTCTATTTTTGAACATGGCTTGACCTTTTCATTTATGATTTTTTGAGATATCACCTACTTTTTAAAGTACAGATATATGAATCAATTGGTGCAAAAAAAAAAGTTTTGAAAAAGTTATGCTATTTGCAATATGCAATTGAGTATTTTTCTTTAAGGATAACTATATTCTTTGCACCAATAGTTTTGTTTTATTATTTTGTGCATAAAAGTATTAGGGTAAGACCTATGGAAAACTAAATATTTTACGAAATATTTTGTATTTTATATTAAAGTACTGCAAAGGATCCCGCACCAAACCATATGAAAATGGGTCCCAGCTAATTTAGCTGAATTTTTGATATTTTGTAGTTCTGATTGTCCTGATCAAAAGTCTCCATAGGCACAAAGTGAACAAATGAGTAGTTTTTGAGTTAGTGTACATCAAACTCTGCCAAAATAGCTAATTCCATATGCTTATTCGAAGGTACATTTTCGTGCCTGTTACTGATTGCGCATGTGTGTGTACATTCATAGACATGTATATATATATATATATATATATATATAAATTATATACTGTGATTATATGCTGTATATATTTGTATATATCTGTCATATACATCCCCGCTCTTAGCATAACCCAGGATCAACGACGAGGACGTGACGGGGTTTTGATCCCTTTTTTATATTTTTTTTTTTTTTTAATTTTTTAAATTTTTTTAAAAATTTTTTTCAATTATTTTTTTAAATCATTTTTTTTATTTTCTGAAAAATATATAAATACAGATATATGTTATAAGGTATATTAATACTTACTGAATAAAATGTATATTAATTCTTAAACTTCAATAACAAACTCATTTTCTGGATTTTGTTGTGGCGGCCTATTTGCAGCATCATAAATGTCACGGGTAAGCTGTGTTGATGGATATCGAATGTTTTGCTCATGTCGTGCATATCCTAAAAACCATAATACGCTGGTTATATGTGCACATGTACCAACGGTTCTAGCACCAGATTTACATGTACAGTAGTGTCCCTGTATAGGATTATCGTCATTATTTTCGACCTCATCATCTATCTCGTCGTTTACCGGTATATATGCTATCCATAATTGATGTCTTGTCGAGTTGCGAAATCGAGAGAATATTCTTAATCTTATCAAACCAGGCTGTGGGATATTATCAACATTTCTTAACATTTCCAACTCCAACTGTTCTGTCTCATCTCGTTGCAATTTATCTTGTATGTAGGATGGGGCCATCTGTACTTGATAAACGCCAACAGTAAGCTCTTTTAAGTAATTCAGAGTTAGGATTGGAAAGTCAGGTAAATGTTGAGAATTTAAACGGACCCATCTTTGTGCGTTTCTAGTATGCAGATTTTCTACCTCTACGAGGGCTTGGATAACATTGCATTCTTTTGCTTGTTCAAGTAATTGACGCGCAATTTCTGCATCAGCTCCTTCCATGATAATGGGAGGATGGTACTTATTGATAATCGAGCCAGCAATACGATAAAAATCACCTAAATGTGGAAGATGAGGAATTGGTATTATGTTATCAAAGAATTTAAAGATGGATTTAATATGACCATTTCTAGCCTCTACGATCCATCTTGTTTTAGTAACTAAACGCGAACTATTAGCTTCTTCCGTAAGGAGTTGACGTTGTCCAGGTTGAAGACATTCTGGCATTTTGTATGTGATACCGAGACGGGCGAGTAGTTCCGTAGCGTCCCGGTATCCCCTATCTAATATTATTACATCACCTTCCTGGAACCATCTTCTCATTCTTTCAGCGTCTCTCTCAAACTCGTTTCGAAGGATCGCCGCGTCATTGTTTCTACTATCTGAAAAGTATGGTCCCTGAATGTCTAATATGTAACCATCGGGTGCGACTATTAGAACGGATTTAAGTAGGTGACGTCCCTTGTGAATAGAAAATGATTGGCGGAGTGTGCGAAAATTACTACTTTTAGGTATATAGCTGTATGTACCATCAATGGTAGCAATAACTCGAGGAATCAATGGTTCTGTATTATACAATTCGTTCGCAAACTCAGTCACATGTCTCTCAATGTAATCTTCTCTAGTAATTGCATCAAATCCTATATTACTGGGGACAAAACGTTGAATTAAAGATTTTCTGACTTTCGAAATTGCCATGCTTGTTGCCTGTCTACTTGGATACTGAAATATCACCTTCAAGAATTCATCAGAAAGACCTTGTCGCATTTTACATAAAAACATAAGAAGGTCCTTTTTAGTAATGTATTTGTAGCCTCCAAGACGAGGTACTCTGTCGCAATAAGTGAACAGTTCTTGAAACTGCAATTTCGTCACAGGTGCAAAACATTGAAACTCATCATCTGTCAAATTGTTTTCATTTTCAAATCTTACTTGATTTTTTGATGCATTGCGAAGTCCTTGCATAAAGATTTGCAGTTGTGGTCCTTTGATAACGTAAGATCGGTTAACAAAACGTAAGCCAAATATTAAGGGTTGCAAAAAAAGGCCTTCATCATTTAAATGATGCCTACATGATCTTACATCTTCAGGAATGTATAAATTACGTACAACAAAAACATTTACCCTGCACTCTACAGAAATTCTATGAACATCCGCAACAGCATTACAAATCACACAAGTCCCATTCCTCGTTTGCGTCAATACATTTAATCTCATACAAGTTGGATCTCGTTCAATTTCAGCAATCTCATTACGAATAGATAGATTGCAATTTACACATATTCTTGTTCGATCTGTAATGTCAAGAGGTGGTCTGTCAAATCCCTCACGTCTGCGAATAGCAATTTCGCATTTAGCAGCATTTTCAGCCCCATCTAAACGAGCATTTTGCCTTGGAAGAACAGGTCTATCACAAACATAACAACTCAACCGATTTCTGAATGCCATCTTAGTATATCAATTTAGAATTTGTAAAGGTAAGTAATTCTTCCTTTTTTATTCAATAAAAAATAATAAAATGTCTGCTTAAAAATCCCCACAACGTTATACGATACTTTACCAAAAGATTTTACGTGTTGTCTGAAAAACAATCGTCTAAAAACATCTATTATTGTAGGGGGCTCGCTCAAGACGCGAAGTGTCTCGCCGGGATCGAGCCACAGACTGATTCTGTCGCGACGCTTTCACTACGCTCTTTTCTTCCATAAAATTGACTATCGCGGAAAACAAAAACTAGCCGTTGAGGTTTCTATGATGTCGGGAATCGACGTAACATAAGATGTGCAAAACATTCGATATCCATCAACACAGCTTACCCGTGACATTTATGATGCTGCAAATAGGCCGCCACAACAAAATCCAGAAAATGAGTTTGTTATTGAAGTTTAAGAATTAATATACATTTTATTCAGTAAGTATTAATATACCTTATAACATATATCTGTATTTATATATTTTTCAGAAAATAAAAAAAATGATTTAAAAAAATAATTGAAAAAAATATTTAAAAAAAATTAAAAAAATTTAAAAAAAATGAAAAAAATATAAAAAAGGGATCAAAACCCCGTCACGTCCTCGTCGTTGATCCTGGGTTATGCTAAGAGCGGGGATGTATATGACAGATATATACAAATATATACAGCATATAATCACAGTATATATATATATATATATATATATATATATATATATATACACATGTCTATGAATGTACACACACATGCGCAATCAGTAACAGGCACGAAAATGTACCTTCGAATAAGCATATGGAATTAGCTATTTTGGCAGAGTTTGATGTACACTAACTCAAAAACTACTCATTTGTTCACTTTGTGCCTATGGAGACTTTTGATCAGGAAAATCAGAACTACAAAATATCAAAAATTCAGCTAAATTAGCTGGGACCCATTTTCATATGGTTTGGTGCGGGGTCCTTTGGAGCTTTATAATTCGGAAAATATTTAATAAACTTAATAAAATACTTAATGAAATAACTTAATGAAATACTGAACTTAATGAAATGAAAAATACTTAATGAAATATCAATATTCATGGTATTATATATTTTTAACAGTTTTAGTATTTATATTAATATTTTATTTAAGATTATATATTGAAGATTATATCTATAATATTAATAATCATTAAACCTAATTTATTTAGAATTTTATTTGGATGAGATGGATTAGGATTAATTTCTTATCGTTTAGTATAGAGAGATCAAAAATTGAAAAAATATTTATTATCACTTTCAATTTTATTTATTAGGTTTATTTAAAAACTTAGAATTTTTTGAAGTTAAAGAACAATGTTATAAATTTTACTTAGTAAGTAAATTGAATATTTTATTAAATATCTACATTAGAACAAAAGATTAAGCGATAAATTCAATTAACATAAATTTTATTATTATATAAATTATTATACAAATAGTAAGTAAATGGAATATTTTATTAAATATTTACATTAAAACGAGAGATTAAGCGGTAAATTTAATTAAATTTTATTATTACATTAGCGTAATTGAAAATTTTTAATAAATGGTAAATTAACCCCATAAGAAACCTAAATTAATGGCACATGTCTCATATTTTTGCGATGCACCATTTCCGAAATCTTAAATTTCACACCCAAGGGGTGGATTTTGAAAATTTTTAATAAATGGTAAATTGACCCCATAAGAAACCTTAATTAATGGCACATGTCTCATATTTTTACAATGCATCGTTTCCGAGATACTAAATTTTACCCCCAAGTGGTGGTTTTTAAAAATTTTTATTGAGCAGTAAATTAACCCCATAAGAAATGTTAATTAACGACACAAGTACCGTATTTTTACAATGTATTGTTTTTGAGATATTAAATTTCACCCTCAAGGAGTGGTTTTTAAAAATTTTTAATAAATAGTAAATACACCAGAAAGGGTGTGAGAGAGTGAGAGGGAGTGAAAGATGATGAAAAAGTGTAAGAAAAGCGAAAAAAATGAAAAAATAGAGAGGGGGAGGGGAGGGGAGGAAAAAGGGGGCGTCCCCTCCGTTGTGCGCCACCTTGCCGTGGTGGAGGGGCTCCCCGGGGAGAAATCCCTGGGGTCTAAGAGCGCACACATGGAAGGAATAACCATGTTAAAAAACCCGGGTAGGTCGGACTCGTGAGGAGGGTTATCCCAGCCGACCTAGGAGTGGGGGGCTCCGAAATAACCCCCCCGTGGAAGACAACCACGTAAAAAAATTACATTTTTATGACTGATGGACAATAATAGAGGACAGAAGTTACCGCCTCAGGGGTGTCGGACCCCCAGTGGCCGGTGAAGGGGGGGTATGGTCCCGCCCCCCCCTGTGTCGTCATCTGGCGACGGGCGGTGCGGGGCGTGCGACGCAGGCGCCCCGCATAACCGGGCTACTGCGGAGGCTCTCTGGACGGCTGTTCTGAGGGTGCTCGAGGAGCTCCTCCGGATGACGGAGGAGCGGAGGTCGGATACTGAGGCATGTGCTTCATATGCCTCGGCTTTGAGGAGAGGGAGGTCTGAGTCTGAGTTTAAAAAACAACCCACAAGGACGGTGGGAACTCAAACCCCTTCGGTGGTTGGTGTTGCCTCCTTGCCGAGGTGTTACCGATGGCTGGCGAGGGGGCACATAAGGAAGTGGTGTCCCTCGGCCACCGACCGGAGTGCTCGTTGTCTCCGGTGTTGTGCCGAGGGTCACCTGGTCCAAGAGTGTGCGGCGAAAGCCGCACACTGTTTTATGTGTGAAAAGGCCGGGCGCGTGGCGTCCCACCGAATTGGTGGGCCCACGTGCCCGGTGGTTTCTCCCCGCAAGGGGGGCCGTAAAAGGAAGAAGAAAGGGGGAAGTGATACTCCCTCTAATGAGGCTGTGGCGGCGCCCCTACCTCAGGGGTCGTCTGCTGAGACGAGCTCTCCTTCGGGGGAGCGTATGGAAGTGGAGATAGGGGGAGCCAACACTCCCCCTAAGGAGGTTGCGGCGGCGCCCCCACTTTTGGGGACGTCTGCCGGTTTGGGCTCTCCTTTGGGGGAGCTGTGGGCACTTCATGTCCACCATGTTGGCACGCCTGGCGCGGCCATCTTGTTACGCGTGTTACTTCAAAACGCAGAGTGTGTATCGGACCTTCGTCCAAGCCAGTCACATAATAAAGTGATAGTTATTACATCCACGAGCCTGTTTAATCAATCAGCCCCATCACGCATATTAATAGTGGGAACATATAAACACGAGTCACGGAAATTCCCACATTGGTGACCCCGACGTGATCAGGGCGTGCAGTGCAATAATTCGTGCATTTACGTCTCGTGGGCGTGACGCATCACGACGGCCCGAGGTTTCACCGGGCGACAAGATTGTAAAAGCTGAGCGATCCAGCGCATTGGGTGCGTCGCAGAGCACTCAGCCCGAAATCTCATGGGCGAGTGGCTCACGGAATAATTGAGCGACACAGCGTGTGAGCAGGTTGGACCACACGCACTTCCCACCCGTTCCCGACCGGCACGAGGACCCGGGCAGCGACGTCGCGTGGCAAGCAGCCTCTTGGTAGCGGCATTTCTAGGAGACCTCTACGTCAGAATTGACAGCATCTGGGGCGGTCCGGCACTCAGTGACGCAGCATCGTCGCCGGTGAGGGCATTCATCTTAGGATCAAGGTCAACGTCGCGGCGTCTCGTCGTCTTTCACTCAGGGCATCATCCCCAGGAGTGTGGCCAGTATCCCCGCCTTCACCGAGGATTCGTGGGAGGTACACCGATCGCCGGTGACAAGCGGTCGGTTCATATTATGCGCGGCGTAGCGACGCCATTTCAAATGTCACGTGGTTCCTGCCACTGTTGTATCCGGTACGCGTATCAGCGACGCCATTTTGTACAGAGCGCGCGTTAGGGCTTAGTATTATTTGGTACGCGTCATTGCGACGCCATTTTAAACACCGCGTGTTTCCCGCCGTAAATTTGCGCGACGATCGTGCGCAATTGCATTTACTAAACTCGTTTCACACGACAGCGTCGGTACGCGCAAGTATTTATTGGATCCGCTTTGTTGGTAGGAAGACACCATGTCGGATCCCGCGTTAGAACAATTGCAAGAAATAGTGGCCAATCTGCAATTAGAGTTACAGCAAACTCGAATTCAGGCCGGAGCGAGTGTTGCACATGCAGATTCTTATCGAATCCCCAAAATACCGCTTTTTCTGATTAGTGACCCGGCACTAATGGCACTGGTTCATATAGGTGGAAGCTACGTTCGCTACCGCGCGTATCACAGATCAAAAAACCAAAGCCCATTACGTGATTATGTCACTTGACGCAGAAGCTATGGCATGCTGTCGCAATCTCGTCGCAGAGCCCGATCAACCCGATCTTTACTCCAAGCTCAAGGAAAGAATTATTGAAAATTACTCGGCATCGGCCAAAAGCCAGCTCCGCAAATTACTTAAGGGGCAAGTCCTCACCTCTGGTAAGCCCTCGCAAATTCTCACTCGGTTACGCAACTTAAATTTAGACAATCGATGCGACGAAGCGGTTCTGAAAACAATATTCTTTGATTATTTACCGCAGCATATTAAAAGTATCCTCATCGCTTCCGAAATCTCGGATCTTAGTAAGCTGGCTAAAATGGTCAATAAAATAGCGGAATCAACTGAGGAATCTTCGCGATGTCTAACCGTCGCCACTACCGCGCAGGTGCAACCATCTGACCTCGAACTCAAAGTCGAGTCTTTAACCAAGGTCGTAACAGATCTTGCAGCCCAAGTTAAACATATAGCGGCTCTTTCAGCCCAAAGTCGTCGATCTAGTAGATCAAAGTCACGTGATCGTGACTCTCCGAATAGAAGTCGCGAACGCTCCAAAAGCAGACGTCCGAAGATCTGCTGGGCACACTATATGTACGGCAATGAAGCGCGCGCATGTCAGGGCACTGATAAACTTCCCTGTGCTTGGCCCAAACCCAAGTCCAGCTCGGGGAAACAGTAAGATCTGCTGCCACTGAAGCGAAGGTGGTAGATCAATCTTCTAACGCTCGTCTCCACGTTCGCGATCGTAATACCGGGGAAACATTCCTAATCGACACCGGTGCGGACATTTCATTATTGCCTGTCGGCAACAGAACCGAAAAGAAACTTAGCAGTTTTAAACTTTACGCGGCGATGACACACAAATTAACACATACGGTGAATCATTACGGACGTTGCACCTCGGCATTCGTCCAATTACATGGAATTTCTGCATTGCATCAGTTCCGTACCCTATTATCGGGGCCGACCTGATCAGGCATTACGGTCTCTTGCCCGATCTCAAAAATCAGAGACTGATAGATCCGCTATTCAACTTGTAACGGTACGCCTTGCCTCGCTCGCTCGGATTTCGCTCGTCGTGGTCAGGGTCGAAGAAGGCGTGAGACTCTGGTTTGTTCTGCACTGATATTTATTATGAAGATGGTGATGATGTATGTACAGAGTGATTGTGAGGTGGTGAGTGTGAGTCGCTGGGCGTGTGGTGGGAGGCACTGTGGCCTGTACAGTGGGGTGAGGGTGAGTGTGTGTGTGAGTGTGTGTGTGTGCGTGTGTACGGTCGCAGCTCGGTGCGGATCTTCTGGGCGGACGGAGCGTGTCTTGGTGCGGATCTTATTATCTAACGGTCGGTGCGTATCCTATCACCTAGCGGGCGGTGCGTATCTTATCAACTAACGGTCGGTGCGGATCTTAAGCCTAGCGGTACGTATAACTAACGGTGCGGACGGTACTTATGGCTAACGGTACTTACAATCTAGCGGTCGCGGCTATTTACATCGGCGGTACTTAGAACTAGCGGTCGCGGCTATATGCCCCGGTGGGCTGTCGGAAGCCCCGGTGCGTGAGGCGGTATCCTGGGGCTGCCAGGAGGAAGCCAGGTAATCGGTGGAAGTCGTGCCGGGTGCGCCCGACACGACGGTTGCACTCCGGGTGCGCCCGGATTGAGGCACGGGTGCTCCCGTGTCTCCGTGCGGATCAGGTAGATGAACAGGTCGGAAGCCGGCCTGGGTGCGCCCAGGACGGCGGTTGCACTCCGGGTGCGCCCGGATTGAGGCACGGGTGCGCCCGTGTCTCCGTGCGGATCGATCGGGTGCTCCCGATCTGGAGGATTCGTGATCGTAGGTAGAGAGCCAGGTCAAGTCAGGAAGAGGATCGGGACAGGACTGGTGTCTCGGTCTACGCTTGACGCGCTTATATACCCACCCGGCGTGGGTAGCCGGGTGGGGAATCACGCGCGCGGGTCATGCCGCGCTGTGCCCGTTAGCGGCGTCGGCCGCGTGATCGCGGCATGCGGTTCGGTCGGAGAAGGGGCTAGTGGCGAAGCAGGCGTATCGCCACATCACCCCCCTCCGTTTGAGGTTTTCGCCAGAGGTGAAATAACACATACCAGGATCGTGGCTACTTCATGTATTTATTTGGCGCCGCCGGCATGTTCGGAGTCCCCCCTCGGCGTCGAAGCGCAGGACCCATTCGCCCGTGGCCGTGCGGGCACGGAACTTCCTGTTCCGGTGGGCCGCTGTCCATGGCACGGAGATTTCCTCGCCGGTGGGTAGGACGACTCGGGGATCCGGAGGCGTGGCCGTGGTCGGTCTCCCGGATGTGATGGTGGTGGCGCAGACTCGGGGGACCCCGGGTGGCGGACCTCGTACTGGCCCCGGTGGGTGGCGAGTGCTGGGCGGCGGTGGTCCAGTGCGGCCCGGTGGGCGCGCGAACGCGCGACGGAGAGTGGCCCCGGGGGGTTCCGGAGTCCGGCCGGCGGTGGCCGCCCGCGAGGTTGGTTCCGCGGCCGGGGCTGATCGTCGTCGAGGCGGTCGGACGGGCGGTGGAGCCGTTAGAAATAGAGCCCGTCGCCGGGCCGCGGCATCCCCTCGTTGTACTGCGGTGCCGACACGGGGTGGAGGTCGGCGTCCGCGGTCGCTGCGGGGTCCTCGGGCGTCGGGGAACAGCCCCGGATCGTCCTCCAGGTCGGTTATATCGCCGAAGAGCGCTTCGAGTAAATCTCGTGGGTGTTGCTCCATTTCGCAGCGAACTGTCTGGAACGCGGTCACGGCCGTGTTTATATCCCCGCGGCCGATAGGCGGTGAGGCGGGCGGTGTCGGGGCCGCATTGTTCCGGGCGCTGTGCTTTCGCCGGTGGTGGTGGAGCTTGCGGCTAAAGGAGCGCTTGTACTGGCGACGTCGGGCTTGTGGCTTATGGCGCGTTCTCATCGGCAGTGTTCGGGCTTGTGTCCAAGGGAGCCGCTTTCAAGTCCTGGACGTGGATGTGCCGGTGCCAGCGTCCTCGCGCGTCCCGTAGGTCAACGATGACCGGTGATACTATTTTCCGTACCTCCATCGGGCCACTGTACTTGGGGGCGAGCTTGGCGTTAAAGCCCGTGGCCTTCCTCGAGAGGGGGTACTCCCGCCTCCACACCTGGTCGCCGATGCGGGGTCGCCAGTCCCGACGCCGCAAGTTGTAATAGCCCTCCTGTCGTTGGAACGCTCGGGCCATATTGGTCCGGACGACTGCGAAGGCCTCTTCTAGTTGCCGGCGGAGCTGGTGGGGTTTCGTCTCGGTAGCCGGGCGACGGTCGTCCTGGTGGGGCAAGGCCAGCTCCCGGCCGTAATTTAAATAAGCCGGGGTGTATCCGGTGGCCTCGTGGCGTGCGGCGTTATAGGCAAACTGCAGGGGCCCGAGTTTCTCGTCCCAGTGGCGGTGGTTCCTCCCCGTATATTGAGCGATCATCGTCTTAAGGGTCCTATTGGTGCGTTCCACCGGGTTACAGTGCGGGGCGTGTACTGGTGTGGTCCGGTGGCTGACGTTGTGTGCCCGGAGTGCGTCGGCCAGCTGGGTGGACTTCAGTTGGGTCCCATTGTCTGAGATTATCCACTCGGGGCTCCCGTGCCGGTAAATGATCTGGGCCAAGATTGCCTGGGTAACGGCTGGGGCGGTGGCTCGGCGCAGTGGCTTCAACTCGACCCATTTTGTAAAGCGGTCTTGCATTACTAGGAGCCAGGTGTGCCCCTGGGTGGAACGGGGCAGCGGACCGATTAGGTCTAGTGTGACCTGTTGCCACGGTCCCTTGACCGGGGTCGTGTGGAGGTTCCCGGCGGGCCTGGTGTTCGAGGCCTTGTGGGCTAAGCAGGACGGGCACTGGCGTACGTAGCGGGTGATGTCCCGGAACATGCCTGGCCAGTAGAACAAGCGGGCCATCCGGGAGATCGTTTTGGCCACCCCGAAGTGTCCAGCGGTCGGGTCCCCATGATGTCGATCCAGTACTTGCTGTCGTTCCTCTCGGGGCACACACTGCTTCCACTGCAGGGCCGGATCGACCTCCCGGAAATCCGTGTCGTGGAGAATGTGCCGGAACAGGCGGCCCTGTCGGAGCTGGTAGTCGGGGTAGTCAGTGGGCCGTCGTGCCACGTCTTTGCGGAGGCGCTAGTACCACGAGCACTTGGAGCTGGATCGAGTCGCGCATACTTCGGGCTGCCTTGAGAGGGCGTCGGCCACTTTGTTCGCGCTCCCTCGCCGGTACCGAATGTCGAAGTTATAGCCCTGGAGCTCGAACATCCATCGGGCCAGGCGACCACTGGGCTCTTCGAGTCGCTGTAGCCACTTGAGGGACTGGTGGTCGGTCACCACCGTAAAGGCATACCCCTCCACATAGCCTCTCATCTTCTGGATGCCCCACACCACCGCGAGGCATTCTAGTTCCGTGGCACTGTAGTTTCTTTCGGCCCCGTTCAGCGTGCGGCTGGCGTAAGCGATTACGCGTTCCCCCTCCTCAAGGTGCTGGGTTAGCACAGCTCCGAGACCGTCGTGGCTGGCGTCCGTTTGTAGTACGAACCTCTTGGAGAAGTCTGGGCAGGCCAATACCGGGGCGGTGGTCAAGGCATTCTTCAGCCCCTGGAACGCCGTCTCCTCGGGGGTCCCCCAGGTCCAGCGGGTCCCCTTCTTGGTTAGCCGGGTGAGGGGGGCGGCGAGGGAGGAGAAGTTTGCCACGAATCGCCGGTACCAGGATGCCATGCCCAGGAATTGGCGCACCTGTCGGACCGTCGTAGGGGCCGGCCATCCGGTCACGGCGCTGACCTTCTCGGGGTCGGCCCGAATTCCTTGGCCATCCACCACGTGCCCAAGGTAGCGGAGCTGGCTGCACCCGAACCGGCACTTCTCGGTGTTGAGGCGTAGCCGGGCGTCTCGGAGCCGGCGGAACACCTCCGCCAAGTGTTGCAGGTGTTGGTCCAGGGTCTGGCTGACGATGATGATGTCGTCCAGGTATACCAACACCTGGGGCTCCAGTTCGGGTCCTAGCACGGCGTCGAGCAGGCGCTGGAAAGTAGCCGGAGCGGAGTGCAGGCCAAACGGCATGACCCGAAACTGCATAAGCCCCTTCCCGGGCACGGTGAATGCGGTAATCGGGCGGCTTTCCGGGGTCAACGGGATTTGCCAGTACCCACTCTTGAGGTCGAGTGTACTGAGATATCTGGCCCCGCGGAGCTTATCGAGTGTGGCCGTGACCTGGGGCAAGGGGTAGGCATCTTTTTCGGTCACAGCGTTGACCTTCCGGAAGTCGATACAAAACCGGTGGGACCCGTCCTTCTTTTTTACTACGACGACAGGGGAACTCCATGGCCCCTGGGAAGGTTCGATGATTCCTTCGTGTTCCATCCGCTCTACTTCCCGGTCGATAATGGCCTGCATGGCGGGGTTCCGGGGCCGGTACCTCTGTTTGATCGGAGCCTGTCCAGCCTTAACGCGGATATGGTGATGTATCCGATGGGTTGGTCCGGTGATTCCCTCGAACAGTGCCAACTCCCGGTCCAGGAAGGTGCGAAGGCGGTGATTCCCTTCGGCAGTTCGTTGGGACAACCCCAGCGGGCCGGCGGTCTCGCATACTTCCATGTGTCCGGCCGTGCGGACCCGGGGTGGGGCCGGCAGGGTGATCCCGGTCCGTGCCCAGAGGTCAACGCCGATGAGGACGGCGCTAGTGGCCGAAGGTAGTACGAGGAACTCGTGGGTGTACGTCCGGCGACCGATTTTCATCGGTAGTGACATCCGGCCGGGTATGTCAGCGGAACCTCCGTTAGCCAGGCTAATCGAGCTGGTGGTTCCTCGGCGGAGCACATACCCCAGGCGCTCGGCGTATCGGGCGGTATCGTTGTTGATGAAGGAGACTTCCGACCCTGAATCGATCAATGCCTCCAGCCATTCCTGGGCGAGTTGGATGGAAATGTGCGGCCGCGGCTGGTATGTTATTCGGACGGGCTCGCGGACCGGGCGGTGGCGGCTTCTCCCCCGGTCCGATGACCGTTTCCCGGTGTCGGATGACAGTCCCTAGTCAAAACGCCGTCTTTGCCACAGCGAGAGCAAAATTTCCGGGGCGGCCGTTGGCAGTGCTGCCGCGTGTGCCCGCGCTGTTTACACCGCCAGCAGCACTCCTCTCGGTTATACGCGGCGGCGATGATGGGGGCGGGCTTCTCGGGTCTCCGGTCGTGTTGCTGCTGTACGATGGTCTCGTACTCGGCCGCTCTGGCCCCCAGGTCGCTAATCGAGGCGACGTCATCTAACCGGATGTACAGTTTGTATGCTGGACTCATATTCTCGTAGAGTCGGTCTAGGCAGTCCTCCGAGGAGAAGTTGCCAGCCCGCCGCATGCTTGTCAGTAAGGCCGTCGCGTATTTCTGGAAGGGCTCGTCCGGTCGCTGGAGGCGGCCCTGTATCTCCCGAACTAGCTGGGCGCGGTATCGTCGGGGCAAATATTGCAGCCGGAATGCTTTCTCGAAGTCCTCCCAGGAGCCCCACATGCCCTTGTGGTTGCGGTACCACAGCAGGGTTTCTCCCCGCAAAAGTTCGGGTAGCCCCAGCATCATCTGCTCATCGGAGAAGCCATATCCTTGGCGCAATTCCTCCACCCGTTCCAAGAACGCCCAGGGGTCCTTGCCCTCGAAGTGGCAACCCCACTTGCGCATTTGATTCATGACTTTGGCTGGGTCTGGCGGGGCGGGTTCGCTGGCTTGTCGTCTTTCGCGGCTTTCCTCCGGTTCCCGGCCGGGTCCGGTCTCCTTCTTGTGGGTAGCCATAGGCTCGTATCCGGGGTTGTCTTCCGCAAAGTTGCGCAGGCGCCGGCGTAGGTCGTCGATCGGGCCGGTCGGGTCGATGTTTAGGCGGTCGAGTTCGGCGGAAATCGTGGCTTTGTTCAGGTGGTATATCCAGCTCGTCATGGGAGAGGGAAATTGTCAGTGACAAACCAGTGTCTCACGGAGCAGGTCCCTGTTCGGGCGCCATGTAACGGTACGCCTTGCCTCGCTCGCTCGGATTTCGCTCGTCGTGGTCAGGGTCGAAGAAGGCGTGAGACTCTGGTTTGTTCTGCACTGATATTTATTATGAAGATGGTGATGATGTATGTACAGAGTGATTGTGAGGTGGTGAGTGTGAGTCGCTGGGCGTGTGGTGGGAGGCACTGTGGCCTGTACAGTGGGGTGAGGGTGAGTGTGTGTGTGAGTGTGTGTGTGTGCGTGTGTACGGTCGCAGCTCGGTGCGGATCTTCCGGGCGGACGGAGCGTGTCTTGGTGCGGATCTTATTATCTAACGGTCGGTGCGTATCCTATCACCTAGCGGGCGGTGCGTATCTTATCAACTAACGGTCGGTGCGGATCTTAAGCCTAGCGGTACGTATAACTAACGGTGCGGACGGTACTTATGGCTAACGGTACTTACAATCTAGCGGTCGCGGCTATTTACATCGGCGGTACTTAGAACTAGCGGTCGCGGCTATATGCCCCGGTGGGCTGTCGGAAGCCCCGGTGCGTGAGGCGGTATCCTGGGGCTGCCAGGAGGAAGCCAGGTAATCGGTGGAAGTCGTGCCGGGTGCGCCCGACACGACGGTTGCACTCCGGGTGCGCCCGGATTGAGGCACGGGTGCTCCCGTGTCTCCGTGCGGATCAGGTAGATGAACAGGTCGGAAGCCGGCCTGGGTGCGCCCAGGACGGCGGTTGCACTCCGGGTGCGCCCGGATTGAGGCACGGGTGCGCCCGTGTCTCCGTGCGGATCGATCGGGTGCTCCCGATCTGGAGGATTCGTGATCGTAGGTAGAGAGCCAGGTCAAGTCAGGAAGAGGATCGGGACAGGACTGGTGTCTCGGTCTACGCTTGACGCGCTTATATACCCACCCGGCGTGGGTAGCCGGGTGGGGAATCACGCGCGCGGGTCATGCCGCGCTGTGCCCGTTAGCGGCGTCGGCCGCGTGATCGCGGCATGCGGTTCGGTCGGAGAAGGGGCTAGTGGCGAAGCAGGCGTATCGCCACAAACTCATTCACCAAGGATAATGTCAAGCCAGCGCCAGTATTCACTGTTAGCACAGTCAAGCCTGCCTCGCGTTTCGCGCATCTTCTATCAGAATTTCCGGAAATAACGGGTCTTGAACAGACAGTTCATTCGGACAAAAACGATGTTCAACATCATATCATTACTTCAGGCCCTCCGGTGGCAGAGCGTCTCAGGAGATTAGCACTCCACAAATTAAAAGCAGCCAAAGCCGAGTTTAAACGTTTAATTGACCTCGGAATTTGCACAGCATCCAGCAGTCCGTGGGCGAGCCCAATCCACATGGTCCCAAAGAAAGATGGGTCATGGAGAATTTGCGGCGACTATCGTCGACTTAACGCAATAACGGTTCCGGACAAGTTCCCCGTTCCGCACATCCACGACTGCTCTTCCCACCTTCGGGGAAAGACAATTTTTACCAAGCTTGATCTTCATCAAGCGTATCATCAAATTCCCATTGCACCCGAGGATATCGCCAAAACGGCCATTATCACACCTTTCGGGTTGTTCGAATACAAATTCATGACTTTCGGGCTTCGTAACGCCAGTCAAACTTTTCAGCGATTAATTTTTCGCGCTCTAGGTGACCTAGACTTCGTCTTCGCGTTTATTGACGACATTCTCATCGCGTCGACAACGTTAGAAGAACACGAAAATCACCTACGTACAGTATTTCAACGGCTAAAAGAATTTCATCTGCGCCTAAATATCGACAAATGCCTTTTCGGGCAAGCAGAATTACAATTTCTTGGCCATCTAATTAATAGCGAAGGTTGTCGACCTGACGCTAGCAAAATTAAAGCCATTTCCGAGTTTCCTCGACCGCGTACAATCATAGAATTGCGCCATTTTTTAGGGCTCGTGAACTTTTATCGTAAAAGCTTGCCAAATGCAGCCAGCATTCAAGCACCGCTCAACGGATACCTCCTTGAGTCAAAGAAAAATGATAAACGCGTCATCTCTTGGACGCCAGAAGCTGAACAAGCTTTCCAAAAATGCAAGGAAGATCTTGCCAAAGCAACCATGCTATTCCATCCGGATGATAAGGCAGAAACACGCCTGGTCACGGATGCATCTGATTTTGCGATGGGAGCGGTTCTCGAGCAACGGCTCGACAGTACCTGGAAACCTCTTGCCTTTTTCTCGCGCAAGTTCAGCCCGTCTCAATGCAATTACAGCGCGTACGATAGGGAACTGCGATCTTTGAGGCTATAAAATACTTTCGGTACTTCTTAGAAGGTCGCGATTTTAAAATCGTCACTGACCACAAGCCGCTTATTTATGCATTTATGCAGCGCTCTGAGAAAGCTTCGCCTCGCCAACAGAGGCAACTCTCATTTATATCCCAGTTCTCAACGTGTATCACACACCTCTCAGGTAACGAGAACGTGGTGGCGGACTCTTTATCCCGCGCCGAAGCTATCCGGTTTGCCCGTAGAAATCGAATTAAACGAATTAGCCGACGAACAAGAGCGTGATGATGAACTTAAAACAATCCACGACACTCCCAATTATCCGTTAACGTTGAAACGCATCCAATGGGGCCCCACCCATACCACCCTTTTTTGCGAAATAACCGGTGAGGCTATCCGTCCATATATTCCAGCATCGCTTCGCGAGCGCGTATTTCGCATGTTCCATAGTGCAGCTCACCCGAGTGCTAAAGTCACAGACCGTATTATACGGCAGCGTTACGTTTGGCCTAACATGCATCGTG
Source organism: Crematogaster levior (assembly GCA_901521435.1). Taxonomy (NCBI): domain Eukaryota; kingdom Metazoa; phylum Arthropoda; class Insecta; order Hymenoptera; family Formicidae; genus Crematogaster; species Crematogaster levior. Next base: position 14,221 of record CABEGB010000958.1, on the reverse strand, counting down.
ACATTGCTAAATGGTGCAAGCATTGCCTACACTGCCAGCAGTCGAAAATCTCACGGCACGTCCAACTCACTCCTGAAAAACTTATTACTCCTGACGGCCGTTTCGAGCATGTGCACATGGATATTATTGGCCCAATGCCTATCTCAGACGGTTATAGATACTGTTTAACGATTATCGATCGTTTTTCGCGATGGCCAGTAGCGATTCCATTAAAAGAGATTGACGCGATTTCCGTCACGCGAGCATTTTATGATAACTGGATTGCTAATTTCGGAGCTCCCAGAACGTTAACCACTGATCAAGGCAGTCAATTCGAGTCACAACTCTTCACGGCATTGCTCCAGCTTATTGGCTGTCAGAGAATTCGCACTGCCGCTTACCACCCTGCCTCCAACGGCATGATTGAACGTTGGCATCGCAGTCTTAAAGCTGCAATCATGTGTCACGCGGACACGAACTGGTCACGAGTGCTTTCGACGGTGCTATTAGGTCTGCGCACTCATGTCCGTCTTGATACTGGCGCATCTCCGGCTGAGTACGTTTTTGGAACAACTTTACGCATTCCAGGGGAATTCGTTCTCCCCGAAGATTTCACTCCGGACCCCCATGTGTTCGTCGAGGAATTTCGCGAGCACATGCGCAAGGTCAAACCTGTGCCGGTACTCCACAAACATAAGAAACGTGCATTCGTTTTCAAAGATTTAGATTCGTGCACTCACGTATTCCTCCGTGTAGGGGGCCTTAAAAAATCACTCGAACGCCCTTACACTGGTCCGCATCGTGTCATCGAGCGCATCTCTGACCGTAACTTTATTATAGACGTTAACGGCGATAAGCGTACCGTATCGATTGAGAATTTGAAACCCGTATACTTCGTACCTGATAGCGTTAAGGAAGTCGTAACGGACTCAAACTCAGGTCCTACGTCTAGTCAAAATGGTAGCTCTCAAACAGCACTTAAAACTTACGAGCGACCCAAAAGAAAAGTTACATTCGCGCAGTAGCGCCGAATTTAAGTAATAGTCTTTAAGTCCCGGCTATAACTAGAATTTAATCAAATCTATGTAGTTTTAAGCATCGAAACATTATAATTGCAATTACAGTATAAGTCATTTTTGTAAGCGTAGCACTAAGCATAGCATAAGTCATTCTGGTAATCGTAGCATTAAGCATAGCATAAGTTACTCTTGTAATCATAGCATTTAGCATAGCATAATATATTCTAACATATCTCGTTGTCACTCCGGGGGGAGTACTGTGGGCACTTCATGTCCACCATGTTGGCACGCCTGGCGCGGCCATCTTATTACGCGTGTTACTTCGAAACGCAGAGTGTATCGGACCTTCGTCCAAGCCAGTCACATAATAAAGTGATAGTTATTACATCCACGAGCCTGTTTAATCAATCAGCCCCATCACGCATATTAATAGTGGGAACATATAAACACGGAAATTCCCACAGAGCTGTGGCGTTTCGTCGTTCTGTTGTCTTGTCGCACAGACGGGAATTAACTTTACCGACACTACACTTTTACACTTTGAACTTTGCCTTTATATTATTTCACTTTTTAAATATTGATTTATCTGTTTCTAAGTTACGCTTTTCTCTTGAATAATAAACAACATTTGTATTTACACATTTATTTATTAACAGTCTTCAAGTTAACATTGTAATCTTGAGTTGGGACAAATATATTTTTTGTTACATCGAAAGTCTAGTGATTTTAGTTTTAAAGTTCCCACAACTGGTGACCCCGACGTGATAAATGTTGTGAAATATATCTGGAAAGAGCAGGAACTTCTTTGCCGGGAAATTCAATTCCCATGATGCCTATTGATAAATCATCGATTTCTTCTCCAGCTTCTGTTTCTTCTGAGCTTTTGGATCCACAGCCTGAAGTGATAAGTACACCTAATAATGATAATTATAATCCCAGGCTGACAGGTGAGTCAGGAGAGATTTTTTCGAATGAGTTCAGACTTTTAAAATTGTCTACCTTTTGGCATAAGCAACCGAAGCTCTGGTTCGCTCAGTTGGAAAGTCAATTTCTTGCCTTCAAAATAAGATCCGATGACGCTAAATTTCATTCCGTTATAAGACATCTTGATGAGCAAGCTCTTATTGCCGTTTCGGAAATTATTGAAAATCCTCCTGCAAACGAGAAATATTTACATTTAAAAAGTTTGCTAATAAATCGTTTCACCGATTCTGAAGAGAAAAGATTGCGTCGTTTATTGGCGGGAATTGAATTAAACGATAAAAGACCGTCAGAATTATTGCGAGAGATAAGACATTTGTCAAGCGGTTCGATTACCGAAAATGTTTTGCACTCGATTTGGTTGCAACGTTTACCTGTTCGCATTCAAGCTATATTGGCTGTTGTCGAAGGTTCTCCTTTAATCAAATTAGCTGAATTAGCTGATAAAATCGTCGATCGTGATTCGGGACTTCAAGTTGCGGCTGTAGCTTCTCCTGTTGAGCCTATCTCGACTGGTCTGAGTGATCTTGAGCGGAGAATTGCTGCTTTAGAATTAAAACTTGATCAAAACAAGAAAAAATCCGGAAGCTTTTCAAAGAAAAGATATAGATCAACGTCTAGAAATAGAAATTCTGTCAAGAATAAAGACTGTTCAGATAAAGATCTGGTTTGTTTTTATCACAAAAAGTTTGGTGATAAGGCAGTAAAATGTACCATACCTTGTTCATTTTCAAAATCCTTTTTACAAAAGCAGGAAAACTAGATTTTCCGTTGCGTGTTGAGGCGACTGTCAACGGTTCACTTAACAATCGTCTCATTATCATGGATAAAGCCTCCAAGCTCAATTTTTTGATTGATACTGGAGCAGATATTTCTCTTGTTCCGAGAAGACTGGTGCATTTTTGTAGGCTTTCCTCTTTGAAGCTTTATGCTGCAAACGGAACTTCTATCAACACCTATGGATACAAAACGTTTGTGCTTAATTTCGGACTACGAAGAGATTTCAAATGGAAGTTTTGTATTGCCGATATTCAGCGTTCCATTATTGGAGCTGATTTCCTGAGTCATTTTGGTTTGCTTGTGGACATTAAAAATAAGAAACTTCTTGATGGTGTTACCGGATTTTCTCATAAAGGGAAACTATCAAGGATAAATCATTTATCTGTCTGCACTTCCACCAACTCAGACTCACCTTTTCACCGGATTCTAGCAGAATTTCCAGAGATCACTCGTTTTTCTCCTATTACGAATAACAAGTTACATCAAGTGGAGCATCATATTGTTACTAAAGGCCCTCCGATTGCTGCAACTCCTCGCAGGTTGTCTCCGGAAAAATTAAAATTCGCTCGTGATGAATTCAAGTTCATGGTTGAACAAGGAATTTGTCGTCCTTCGAGCAGTGCCTGGGCAGCTCCTTTACATATGGTTCCGAAAAGCCTTAATGTTTGGAGATTGTGTGGAGACTACAGAGCTCTAAATGCAGTCACACTTCCTGACCGTTATCCACTTCCTCATATACAAGATTTCACGGCTGGTCTATATAATAAAAGCATATTTTCAAAAATAGATTTAGTCAAAGCTTATTATCAAGTTCCTGTTGCTCAAGAGGACATACCTAAAACTGCGGTGACTACTCCTTTTGGCCTTTTTGAGTTTCTTGTGATGCCTTTTGGTTTGAAAAACGCAGCTCAAACTTTTCAGCGTTTAATGAACATCGCTCTTTCAGGCCTTGACTTTTGCTTCTGTTATCTTGATGACATACTTATTGCATCCAATGATGTTGTAGAACATGTCCGACATCTTCGCATCATTTTTTCTCGATTAAAGCAATTTGGTTTAACTATCAACCTTTCCAAATGCCTTTTTGGTCAAGAAGAAATTTCTTTCCTTGGACATCTTGTTTCTAAGCAAGGAATTAAACCTATGGCTGAAAAAGTTCAAGCAATTATCGATTACAAGAAGCCTCAGACAATTCACGATTTAAGAAGATTTTTAGGTATAATCAATTTCTACCGAAGAAATCTTAAGAATGCTGCAACACATCAAGCTATTCTTTCTGATTATTTGAAGGACAGCAGACGCAAAGACAAAAGGTTAGTTACCTGGACTCCTGAATCTGAAGCAGCCTTTAAGAATTGTAAAGATGAGCTGATTAAAGCCACGATTCTGTCTCATCCTGCTCCTACTGTTCCTTTAATCCTTACTTGTGATGCCTCTGATTTTGCTGTTGGTGCTTCTTTGGAACAGTTTGTTGATGGAGTTAATCTTCCGATTGCCTTCTTTTCAAAGAAATTGGATGATACCCAGAAGAATTATAGCACTTATGATCGTGAACTGCTTGGAATTTATTTAGCTATTAAGCATTTTCGTTTTTTGCTGGAGGGACGACAATTACTTATTAGGACTGATCATAAACCTCTAGTTTATGCTTTCCGTCAGAAATTAGATAAGGCTTCTCCAAGACAGGTCCGTCAGCTTGACTTTATAGCTCAATTTACTACTGACATTGAATATATTCCTGGGAAGGATAATGTTGTTGCTGATTCACTTTCAAGAATTGAATCTATCTCTATGCCTGTTATTGTATCCCTTGAAGAATTGGCTTCTAAACAAAAGGATGATGAAGAATTAAAGACTCTTTTTTCAGATCCATCTCTTAAACTTCAGAAAATGATACTTTCTGGCTCTACTGCTCCGGTTTATTGTGATTGTTCTACGGAAAATATTCGTCCTTATGTTCCTCAGATACTTCGTAGGAAGATTTTTGATGTTGTTCACGGACTTGCACATCCAAGTGGTCGGATGACCTGTAGGTTAATACGAGAAAAATTCATTTGGCCCAACATGAAGAAGGACGTCAAAGAATGGTCACGGTGTTGTTTGTCTTGTCAACGAGCCAAGATTAGCAGACATACCAAATTAATTCCACAGAAGATATTGGTTCCTGATCAACGTTTTCAACACGTGCATTTAGATTTGATTGGACCCCTTCCTCTTTGCCAAGGTTTTCGATATTGTCTCACTATGATTGACAGATTTTCAAGATGGCCTGAGGCAATTCCTTTAACGGAAATTTCTGCTGATTCTGTAGCAAGTGCTTTCTATTCGCATTGGATTGGAAGATTTGGTTCACCACATACTATTACTACCGATCAAGGACCTCAATTTGAGGCAGCGATTTTTAAAGCACTAACTAATCTTGTTGGTTGTGAACGCATTAGAACTTCTGCTTATCATCCTGCTTCGAATGGTGTTTTGGAACGATGGCATCGCACTCTGAAAAGTGCTATTATGTGCCATGAAAAGGAGAACTGGATTGAAGCTCTGCCTTCTGTACTTCTTGGACTTCGCACCTGTTTCAAAGAAGATTTGCGTGCTTCTTCAGCTGAGATGCTTTATGGATCTACCCTTCGTCTTCCTGGAGAGTTTTTTATTGAAGAAGATCTTCCAGCAGATCCTGAGATTTTTCTGGAAAAACATAGAATTATTATGAGGAATATCAAATCAAGACCTACTTCTCATCATAACAAGAAGACACCTTTTTACCATAAAAGTTTATATGATTGTTCCCATGTTTGGATTCGTGATGATGCAGTTCGAAAATCACTACAACCTCCTTATTCTGGTCCTTATCCTGTTATCGAAAGGATAAATGATAACCTTTTTGCTGTTGACGTTTCAGGTAAAGTTGTTAACGTTTCCGTGGAACGTTTGAAGTTTGCCTTTTTAGCAAGAGAAGTTTTGGCTGATTCGAGCGATTCTTCTGTTGTTACACCATCCTCTATGATGTCGATGCTCTGTACTCCTGCAGCTTCTGGGACTTTGAAGACTTATGCTCGTCCGAAGAAAAGTATTCACTTTGCTGCGTAGTACGACGCTCGAGGGGGAGTGCTGTGGCGTTTCGTCGTTCTGTCGTCTTGTCGCACAGACGGAAATTAACTTTACCGACACTACACTTTTACACTTTGAACTTTGCCTTTATATTATTTCACTTTTTAAATATTGATTTATCTGTTTCTAAGTTACGCTTTTCTCTTGAATAATAAACAACATTTGTATTTACACATTTATTTATTAACAGTCTTCAAGTTAACATTGTAATCTTGAGTTGGGACAAATATATTTTTTGTTACATCGAAAGTCTAGTGATTTTAGTTTTAAAGTTTCCACAGAGCGCATGGAGGTGGAGACACCTGTTGAATTTATGGAGAATGCCTCCGTGGTGGAGGCTACCGTGGGGGCTACCGTGGTGTCCGCCCCCGGGTCGTCGGGGAGGTCGCCCTCTGGCGACCCGGCGGCGGGCGGCGGGGAGTTCTTCCCCATGGTATCTTCCACGGAGGAGGAGGAGGATGGGGGGGAGAGAGTTCCTCCCCCCTCTCAACTGGCTTTGAAGAAAGGGCTGGGGGGTCCCAGGGAAGAAAGGCAGGACCTCCTAATGCTATGGTCTCCTCGAGGTGAACTGTTAAACTCCCGAGGAGCATGGAAAAGAAGGAGCAGGAGTTGGGGAGATACTTTGATATGTCCCTCCCCCCCATTCCTCTCACATACCTCGGCTGGCATAAAGTTGCTGGCCTACGAGGAGGAGGTGTATAACGCCCTTCGTGAGCGTTGGGAGGCCTGGGCCGCCCACAAATTGGCCTCCAAACTTGCTGACCCCCTCTAGTAACTGGGGGGGTCGGAAAAAAAGGTAGCAAAAGGTGACATTAGTACCCCCCCCCTTATGTGGGCCGGGGATATCCCCGGTCCTGGGGGGGGGGGGACACTTGGGGGGACCGAGACTTGTTCTCTGTTCCCCCGTCGTCTCTTGTTTAGTTCTGGGGGGGGAATCAATATTCCCCCCAGTGGGGGTTGGTCAGGAGCTGGGGCTCCTGGCCGACTCCAGCCCCACTAACATCCGGGGCGGGGAAGGTCTCGGGGTGCCGGGCCTTCCCCATTATGGTCATTATTCATAACAGGCAGGGGAAGGTAGGGGTTTTTGCCCTCTCCCCCTGCAGAGGCCGCCGTTAACGGCCACGCCCGAGGGGGAGCTGGAAGAATACCTATGGTGATGCCCAGCTCCCCCTCATTAGGGGCTAAGGAAAGGCACCTCGGGGAGGTTTTAGTGGGTATGCTCGGGGGGGATCTTCTCCCCCCCCGGGAGACTCCCACATAACCCCGGGGGACTCCCTAGAGTCCCCCGGGGTACCTATAAAAGGTTTCCTCCTCGTCAACAAAAAAAAAGGAAGGGGGACGTGGTGAGAAAGGGAAATGAGGGGAGGGGAGGGTGAGTGGAAGTTGGGGGAGGTGGGAGTGAAAGGTAAGAAAAAAGAGAAGTACATACATGACTGCGGACAGAGAACAATTTTTCATGAAAAACATCACTTTTTGACCGTTTGTATATCCATAACGGCTTGACCGATTTTTTTTTTCTTAACTTACTCGTGGCGATGCCACCTTTCAGAATATGCTACATGCATTTCAAAATTTTTTATATTTTAATAGTTCGGTACCCCAAAAAATCGACTCTAATAATCCTGGATAAGAGACTAGTAGTGTCCAAAATTTTGAACATGGCCGGAGACGTTACCGCGTCTCCTGATAATATAAATAGGTTTGTTCTTCTTGCTTACACTTCGTACACTATCGTGTAAAGTGTACACTTTGGCGTTCTTCTTGTCGGAAATGACGTAGAGTTGTGCGATTACACTGGATTACACGCTGTTCGTCTTGAAAAGTGGATCATACTTTTATGACGTATTTTACACTGGTTTTACACGAACCTGAGAGGTGGTGTACGCAGTGTAAAGTTACACTAAGAGGTTATAGTTTCCCACGATTGCTTCTTAATTTTATTTTTTACAATGGAAGAAGTCGTACAAGTGCCTAAAACGGCAACAGTATTTCGAAATGCCGATGAATCAATAATTATTGATGAGGAAGGTTATATAACATGCCAAACCGACAGTATGTATACATTTTTAATTGTTTTATTTACATATGTGTTTTGTTAATGGTATGTATACATTTTTAATTGTTTTATTTACATATGTGTTTTGTTAATTGTATGTATACATTTTTAATTGTTTTATTTACATGTGTATCATGTTAATTTGTAGGTGGGCTAACTTTTAAAATACAGACTTCCGAAATAGATTTGAATGGTCCACCCATTACATGTACTGTGTGTTGGGTTAATACCACGAATTAAACACGGAGGGTATTTTGCTGTAAACTATGCTCTTTATTATTTCCTTTGTACAGTCTCACATCTCGGGCTCTGCCACGTCGGATGATCGTCGTTCGCTCACACACACCTTAATTCCCCTGACTTCTCTCGATCCATCTCTCGATCGATCCATCGCCGCGCTCTCATTGGTTATCGACAGCGCCTAGTGACGCTCTCTATGGCGCGGTTGTCCCAACATTCCTTTTCCACTTAAGAATGTAGTCGCCGGTATTGGCGAATCCCTGCTGCTGCTCTATAATCTGGCCGTGACCGCTGTGCGATGCGGTCAGAACGACGAACCACTAGTCCCTCTGCCTGACTTGCTTTCTCCGGGTCTACTGAAGTATTTGGCGTGGGTTGTCGTGTCTCCGTTTGTCCGTATGACGGTAGCACATCGTCATCTAGGACTTTTAATTTCGCCCGTGTGCGTTTTGAGCGGTTCCAGATCTGATTAAAATGCCTGTTTATGAATCCTCCCTCGATACTGACACGAGCAATTGCTTTGCCCATCAGCTTTACAATCTCACCAGGAATGCGTTGTCCATTAGAGAGTTGAATTACCACTGGCTGACCTGGAACAAAATGGCGCGGTCTCGCGCCATGATGAGTGTCAAATTGTTCTTTCATCCTCCTCTGTTGTAAAGTGAGAGTCGAAGTAGGATTTGCGATTGGAGTAAATATATCCAGTGGTGTTCGAAACGTGCGTCCAAAAAATACTTCTGCTGGAGATTTATGGTCTGGTACTATCTCACTGGGTGTATAGTTATATGCATATATAAATCGGTTGAGCTCTGTTTCCAATGACGATGCTGATGTCTTGTCGATCGAACTTTTTAAAGTTCGCACCATTCTCTCGGCTTGGCCATTTGATTGTGGATGCCCCGGTGGGCTACGAAGATGCAGGACATTGAATTCCGCACACAACCGTGCGAACTCTTCCGAGACAAATTGAGTACCATTGTCTGACACTAGTAAGGTAAAAGTACCTATTATTGGCCACCGTCCGTATTATGGGCCACTTATAAATTTATCTTAAATAATAACTTATTTAGAAGATTGTTATTGTTTAAAAAATAAGTGTACAAAACCTTCAAACCTTGAGGTTTAAAATGATTTAATTAAGTATGTAAAAACTTATTTCTAAGCTTAAGAAAAAAAAGTTATAAGTATTTCGTTGTGATTTAGTTCAAGTCAACTTGCAGACATTGCAAAGCAAAATGTGTACTTATAAGTAATGTAGTCGCAATATCACGTAAATGAAATTTTAATTTCTTAAATAATAAATAATTACATACAATGTTGCGATATCATTGCGGATAGCTTTTAACTCGTATATTACAATACAATTTTTTGTTTTTGTATCAACAACTTAATTTTTTTAATAAAACCGTGGCCCAACTTAGGGACAAAATTTCTCCTCTCTGTACATATTATGGGACACTATTTACGAAGTGGCCCGCACGTCATAGCGGTTAGTCAGCACCAGTCCCTATTATGGACACGTATTATTGATAATTATTTATTATTTGCAATTGTATGAAAAGTACTGTTTTTTTGTACGGTGTTGTGTGCTACACATTTATGAAATCGACGAAAATGTCCGTAGGCCTATTATTATGAGTAAGTTACTGTTTAAGCGTTAAATTTATGTGTTTGCAAAAAATAACCTAAAACAACAACAAACCTGTATTTCAAATGTTTTCTTTTTTCTTAGATAAAAGCAAAAAAGTCGAGACAAATAAAAAAGCGAAGAAAGAAACAGTTAAAAAGAAAGCTACCAAAAAGAAAAGAAGTACAACAAGAAAAAATTATTCTCTTGCGGCTTTACAAAGTGCATTGGATTCAATGAAAAATGGGAGTACGATCAGGCAGGCTGCGAAAACTTTTGGGATTCCTCGCACAACGCTAGCAAGAAAATTATCTTTTCCTGACAAAATTAACTGCACAAGTGGCCCACCGACTGTACTGTCTAAAGAAGTGGAAGATGAAATTGTGTCTTGTATAATATACCGAGCCGAAAGAGCAAATCCTATAAATAAAGATGAATTGTTAGATGCTGTGCAACATTACGTAAAATCTTTAAATTTGGAAACTGTTTTTGTTAATGGCAGACCAGGACGACACTGGTTAGAAGAATTTTTCAAAAGACACTCTAATCTGACGGTCAGAGCGGCTCAAAATTTAATAAAAGCACGTGCAGACGTCACTGAAGAGGATTTGAGAGAATGGTTCTCAGAAGTCCAAGAATTTTTACAGAAAAAAAATCTGTTGACTTTAACACCTTCTCAAATATATAACTGCGATGAAACGAGTATAGAGTTATGTCCAAAAGCCAAAAAAGTCATTACTGTAAAAGGATCTAAGACAGTGTACAAAAAAGTTGATGCTGATGAGAAGGGATGTTTTACAACAATGTTTATGTACAATGCTGAAGGAACTCGTGCTCCGCCTATGGTAATGTACAAATATAAAGAAGGTGTACCCGAAAAAGTTTTAAAAAACTGTCCTAGTGGTTGGGGATTAGGAAACTCAGACAGTGGTTGGCAAACTGCTGAAACTTTTTACGAATATATCGTAAATGTATTTTATCCATGGTTAGTAAAAAACAGTATTGATTTTCCAATTATAATCTATCTAGATGGACATTCTTCTCACACGTCAATACCACTTATTAAATTTTGTCGAGAGCATTGCATTGAGTTAATTAAATTATTTCCTCACTCAACGCACATTTGTCAACCACTAGATGTGGGTTTTTTTGCTCCCTTTAAAGCAAGCTGGGAAAAAACTTTAAATAAGTGGAAGGCAGAAAATAATATAAGCCGTTTGAGAAAAGAGCACTGTCCTAATGTTATCAAAAAAACACTAGAAAATATGAGGGATGAGTCTGCTATAGTTAAGAAAGCATTTGAATGTACAGGATTAATGCCTTTTAATCCAAATGCACTCGATTACGACATTTTTAGTAAAAAGAAGAAAAAAAAAGCTGTTGAAAAAAAGGAGGAATCTCGTGCACAATGTAGTAATTTTGATTTATTTGAAAAATCATTAGATGATCTAAATTTACTTCACGAGTTTAAACAAGCAGAACCAAGTGAATCATGGAATGGTGACCAAAAGCATCAGAGATTATTTCAGTATTGGTTAAAATTAAAAAGATCAGAAAATGAAAGTTCAAACTTTCAAGAACAAGAGAAAGAAAAAGATTTGACGCCATGTGAAGAAGTTCCTGGTACTTATCTCGTTACAACCATAAGCAAATATTAAACACTAATGATTTAATTTATATATTTTTAATTTTTTTTATTACATTTATAATGTAAGATGATTTTAACAGTTTTCTTATAATTAATTTTGTGTGAGCAGTTTAAGATTTATTTTATAAGCTACTTTTTTAAAAAATACTATTTAACTTTTTATTTAATGTGGGTTAGGTTGTCGGGATTTGACAATGACAGGTAATGTATTTATTTATTAGGAACCAGAGGTATTCCTGTCGGAATCTTTTGGCGCCCTTAAAAGGGCGGTTTAGCGCTAGTCCTTGCGACTCTCTTATTCGGGCGATGTTCCGAATAATTCCTCGGCCAATTTGGTCTTGCGTTTCCTTCGCCGTCGGCCTGGAGTGCGAGGTCTTCCTCTCGGTGTCGCGGGTATTCCAGTGATAGGACTAATAGCGTGCGGGCTGACTTGCACTTGAATGTTCACACTTGGCGTCGTCTGTGTGTGGGTGTCTTCTCGCTGCGGAGAAGTCTGAATCCCTGCAGATCGCTGCTGCTCGCTGTTCTCCGTCGGTGTGCCTTGCGTTGTCGTGCTCGGTCTCTCCGAGGGTCTTGCCGCTGACTGGGGCGTTGTGGTAGAGAGACTAGGAGGATCCTCCAGGGTATGAATGATATACCCTGGTCCAAGGATCTGGTCTCTGCTTCCGGGACACGGTCTGGTTCGGGTGTTGGAACTGGTAACCGCTGTCCCTGTGTCCCTCTCCTGGGCAGGATGTGATGGAGGGCGGCCCGAAGAGCACACGCCGAGGCGGCCCGGAGAGCACTCGCCGTAGAGTTTATAGGGCGGCCCGAAGAGCACACGCCGAGGCGGCCCGGAGAGCACTCACCATAGAGTTTATAGAGCGGCCCGAAGAGCACACGCTGAGGCGGCCCGGAGAGCACTCACCATAGAGTTTATAGAGCGGCCCGAAGAGCACACGCTGAGGCGGCCCGGAGAGCACTCACCATAGAGTTTATAGGGCGGCCCGAAGAGCACACACCGAGGCGGCCCGAAGAGCACTCACCGTAAGGTTTGTAGGGCGGCCCGAAGAGCACACACCGAGGCGGCCCGAAGAGCACTCACCGTAAGGTTTATCCTGACAAGGACAGATATTCAAAAGCGATCGTTCTGGTTCGTAGTCTAGGACTCTTAGCCGGAATCGACAAAATTCTCCGCCGGGGGTCCCGGTATATATATCGTGTCTCGCGGAATCTCGACACGAGAAAGTCTTCGGCCAGCGGCCATCTGGTGGCGGCGCCCGAACTAACGTTCGGCGGCTCGTTGCGCCTAGCGGCGGCACATGTGCGGCTGTGTAACTGTCCGCCACATTTAAGTATATTTAGATTATATGGGTGATTCCATTTTAACTGTGATTTTTTATGTCCTGTACAGTTTATTCTCACTGGTCATTAATTACCAATCAATTTATGAAATTTTTGTGTTAATTAGATATTTATGAACGTATTTTTATCACGTCTTTAGTATATCCTAACTTACAATTCAGAGAAAACTTACAATAGATTACTTAAATGTCAGTACCGTGTCATGTCCATATCCAGAATTTTTCGATAAATTATTTATTTTCTTCGCCCCAATAAATGATTCAAATTAATGACCCCATGCATCATATTGTATATGATTAAACTTAAGAAAAATTACACTTTTTTTTTCAATATATTAACTTAACAATGAATTCCGACACGATAACTTTTGTCTTTAAATTTAAATGAATTTTTGAATTTGAATTTGAATGACGCGAGCGCCATCTACCACGAGCTTAGTGAAACGACTAGTGAGCCATATTGAAAGTACGTTACTTGAGTAATGTTTACAAACATAAAGTTGATGAAATAGTGCAATGAGTTAGTGTCATTTTAGAATTCAATTTTTAAAAAGGTATGTCATAAATTTACTTGTCATTACCATGGTAAAGATAAACTTTGTTAATTACTGATTTTTTCTATCATCAATAATGAATTTTTGTACTTATTACTAACCTAAATTGTAGGGTAAATAGATATTGTTAAGTTCATAACCAAATAATTTTACATTTATTATTTTAAATGAAAATGTCAGTACCGTGTCTGTCAGTACCATGTGAAAAAATACTTAATTAGCTATAAAATTATTTTAATCAATAAATATTATTTTTTTACATGCAGATGGCTCCTACACTTCGGACAAGAAAGCTTCCTGTAACAACAGACAATTCAAGTAGCAAAAATCAACAGTCGTCAACAACAAAAAAATTAAAATGTAAAACTAAAATTAATGCTGAAGTACAACAACGACGTTTGGAGCAAAAACGTATTGCTGAAAAATTAAGACGGCAAAAAATACAAAATGACCCAGAATCTTACAAAATTTACTGTCAAAAAGAAAGAGCAAGGAACGAAAAAAGAAAGAAAGAAGGAAAACTAAAATTGATTCATCAATTATCAGATCGAGAAAAGCGGGCTCGACGTAAACAACAAAATTTATGGAAGAAAAATTCACGGTTACGACAAAAAGAAGAAATTAAATTAAAAACAATACAAAATGATGTTAATAACAACATAGAATCGAAGCAAGCTAGGTTAGGAAAGAAATGGATACAGAAAAATTTACGCAAGTGTTTCAGGGACAACAAAAAATTATCGGACGACAATAAAACTCTTCGAATGAAAATTAATAGCTTACATAAAAAGTTACAACGTTTGAAAATTAAGAAGCCAGAGTCTTCATCGCCTAAATCTAAAATTGATAAACTGTTAAAAGGTCCAAAAGTAAGTCCCGAAGT